>JBBMKF010160551.1:0-18718 GCA_037834155.1 Curcuma caesia
ATTTGATTTACAAATTAACAAATATATTAATTTAAAAATTTATGAATATATTCATTTAAAAATTTACAAACATATTTATTAAAATATTCATTTATATATATATATATATATAATATAAATTATAAATACTATATATTAATAAACTAATCTAAAATTAAATTCATTTAATTTTTAAATAAATTATTTTTAAATTGAACTGAATCATTTTAAATTCATTATGAGATGAACTCGCACTTAAGAATTAATTCAAACTCAAACTTAAAAGAAAAATCAATCAATCAGAACCCGAACCTCTTATCAAGCTTTTACAAGGACTAATGGTTAACAGTAACTCCGATGAGTGATTTTGCTAGAATAAGGTAATTTGAGTGAGAAATAATACACAGTGCTTACTCCATCAGTGGGCCACTTGGAAATCTCCCTCCTAGACATCACATGTCTGATTTGGTTAAGTTAGAAGAATAATTCTCAGGCCTGCAAGATGATGATCCTGGATCTGATCGTTTGCTCTCGAGGCAAACTGCTGCAATGTCTATAATACTACACAGTCAACAGGCTCGACAGCATTGCGCAAAATAAAATACAAAAAACCATTTTTCAAGCAGAAAAATGGAAAATTTGCAATGCCGATATGATAAATTAACCACGCGGTGCTGGCATCTGCTGTTTCCTGACCCTTTCTCCAGGCTGCACCATGCTGAACCACAAATTTGCATTAGACTCAGGCGGCTAATTTAACAGACCAGATTACTTGCCTAAATACCTTTGTATCTTGAAGACATACTGAAACAAGGTTGTTACCTGATGTCATGTGGAGTGATCAATATCCACTGGGAGCCTTGATTCGCAGCAAAATCTACTAGAGTTTCTAAGCTGATCTTTCGGCTCACCGCATCCTAAAAATACAACAGTTATCAGTGAATGCCAATAACGGATGCCCCGAGCAAGAATGGAATGTGCTGGTCGACAACCCACCATGAACACATCGAACTCATCCATGGCACGAAAAGGAGATTCTGTCATTTCATGAAGAGCTAATGCAAAACAAAGTGTGGAGAAGGAACGCTCGCCGCCTATACAATAAAATGTGTATCAGTTGAACCATCTTGTTTTCTTAAGAGAAGTAGAGATATTAGAGTAAATCTACAGTTACAATGTCGAACAGATTAGTATGTCAAATTTAAAAAAAAAAAATATCAGCAACATCATTGATGCAGATTTTTGTAGGTAGAGATAATTTGAATGGCAGAGGGAGGCGGATGAATTGGAGAACTATCAGTGAGCTACCCTAAAATTATTAGGCCACAATATCAAGTCAGCAATTTGTTAGGTCCTAAGGGTTGCAAAATTTTAATTTGACGAAGTGATCAAGACATATCATCTCCGTAATAGTTCGTAAGAAATGAACAATAATTCCGGAAGAGGGAAGAGGTGAATGAGACCTGAGAGTCCTCTAGTATCACGAACTGCATTCCCAGATGCATCTTGAGGCATCTTCACCTACAGAAAAAAAATGCCAAATGCATTTCAGAAGAGAATATACTTTATACATGAACGAAGAAGTAACAAGCAAGTACCTCGACAGACAAGACCTTCTTTTCATAATCTACCTTGACATGCCCACTAATGCCTTTCTTCCTCAAGTGTCCATTAAACCTGAACAAACAATCAAATTGTGTGATAGATTGTATTAAGGGACTGGAGCATTTCATCATAAATGGTTTTGATCATATTATCTTTGCATAATCAAGGATGAGCTATTAAAGATGAAGTACTACAAGAACTCAGTGCAGCTGTTCATTTTTGCACCTTTAAAAGTAGCATAGAACTTATATCTAAATGGCAGTAAGACATTTTTTTCTTCTTAAGAAAATGTTCATTCATTCTTCTGGTGATTAAATCAATTGAATGTAAACATGGCAATGGAAACAAAAATATGAGGCACATACTGCCAAGTCAGTTGCCGCTTAAGAAGAGTTGCATTTCTTTGAAATTTGCTCCAGCGCAGATCATGTGCCTTCTGGCATGCCTAGTAAACAAAAAGGCAAAGAAAATAGAGCAAAAGATCGCCTTATTAAAGGTGTCAAGGTGCATTAGCAATAAGATTAAAAGAGCATTGGGCATCAAAAGAAATTAAATTTGAGACGCGTAATTTCAGTTTATTAAATAGACACATAATCCTCTAAAGATCAAGAAAAAAGAGATTCTCAGGGATGCAGTTATCATGAATTCATCCAGAGCTAACTAACCAAGGATAGAATAGAAAGACTTGAAGTTTATGAAAAAAAAACTACAAACATGAATTCAATTAGCACAAAGAATAAGATTATCCTATTACAAAAAGGAATAGAATATAAAATTACTAGCAGCAAAACAATCCAAATTATTATCCTGGATACGACAAATGGATCAGGAATTAAATAAATCCGTAACAGCGCAAATTTCAAATATCACTGCAGCATATCTCAACTGCTGATATTAAGCTAAATTCTAATTTTATAATTCATATGTCCCTATTTTTAGTCTAGTTTGAAAAATATTGGACATTAAACTGATATAACGGATATTAAAAGTAGCAAAAATGAGAAGCATAATGTATGTCTTTCTCCTTTATCCACAGAAACTATGATAGTATTTCCTTTTATTCTTTTTTCCACTTCCCTTTCTATTTGTGTCATATCCTTCTTGCCTAATTCCTTAGCTCTGACAAAAAATCCAACAAAAAGAAAGAATATATTGTTGGGCAACAATAAAATATAGCTCCGATAGATGATGAAATAAGGGCAAATTTTCCCAAGGGTGCACCAAAAGTTTGAGTCTCCGAAAGGTGAACCTGGTTTCAGACATTAACAAAGGCACGGGCACACCTTCTCTCATTCCCATTAGTCCACAAATCCCCTAAAGTCATTATGGCGACTTAGTCAAATCATCTTGAGACTCGCAGTTGAGATTGAGCCACCAGGAAGTTTTGTACTCCATACACACACTTGTGTTGAAGTTACTGGGAGGCCCCGCCATGGGTTTACAGGAGGCCTAAGATGAACACCTTTTTAGAAAGTCCTAACCCAACATCAGAGCTTTGATACCATGTAGAGTTAAGGAAAAACAAAATATTGTGGCGTTGTCTGAGTATAATTATATGTATACTCATGTGAGATTAAACTCATTTGACTTATGATGTTTATCTTTTTTAGTCTAACAGATAAAACAATGAGTATGACACATTTGTAGTATGTGTACCAGACTTGGAACATACGTTTAACTTCTCACGGATCGCTGAGTAAGTTTGGCGCTTCTTTGCAATTTTTCGCTCTTTTTTGTGATATAGTGTTCTCAGATCATCAATAGATTCACTATGCCTGCAGACCAACCAATTAACCCATTAGTACTTCTCTAAGATATGAGGGGGGAAAATTCATATAAAATGGTTCATCATATGAAACCTTTGGCTCTCATGCTGAAGCCTTTGTTTCAATCTGCTTAACTGAGCACTAAGTTGTTCAGGATTAGATCCACTTAAGTCCCCTAAAGCTTCAATTTCACACTCTGGACAAATAATGGAAGCCTTCTTAAAATTCTCCTGGTGATTCACAAATAAAATTAGTTCAACAACAATAGTATTAACACCTAGGATAAATCTGTGCAAATAATAAACAAGAAAATATCAAATCATCAACACGGCTAGCGATTCATTACCATCTTCCAGTCTTTTTTATCTTAAATTAGAAAGAAAAATAACTAAATGAGCATATCATCATAGGCCACCTTTGCTTCAGCTTTAGTAATTGCTTATAACAGGCACAATAAGCTCAATTCAACGTGTATATATATATATATAAGGAGGTTGAATAGCTCTACAATTGAAAAAAAGACAGCATTCAAAATGACAATAGACACTTCGACTCAAGGATAGAACAAACAAGTGAATGGATTGATTCATTGTTATTAAATCCGGACTAAACCAAACAGTCCCACTGGAGGAAAAGGGACCCAGGTCGTGGTCCGGTCTATGATCGGATAGGAAGTGCAATCAAGCCATAAAAAATCAGATTCAACCAACTGGTGTGACAAAAACCAGCCTAGTTTTGTCTAGGTTATATGCCTTTTGATAATAGAGGAGTAAAATTATCTTTTGATGACTAAAATCATGATGGAAATTGAAGCAATGTCCTTGCCCTAAACACACCCTTGGTCTTTTGATCTCTTGCTGCACATTAGTACCAACCCTCATTTTCCTCAACATCTCATTCTCTTCATCTCTTGTTCTCGCTCACAATGTCACACCGATGAGGAAGCCATCAACCACATACTTTCATCTGACACTATCAATGGGACCATTCTGGTTACTCATCAAGCCATCTGCTCGGTGTTTCTCCCTAAAGATTTTTAGCCTTTTATTTTACATATATTTAATTAATTAATAAATATTAAAGATTCAGATGTTCTTGAAAAGAATTGATAATTCCACAGGAAGATGCAGATTTGATAATATCCCTTGGCTTTGCATGTGATGGTCAAGAATTCTACCAGGTGAGTATTTTTCATTTATATATTAATTTTAATTACTTTTCCACTTTTCTTTTATTTTTTGATATTAGGTAGACGCCTTCCCCGGTTCACCTACCTGGTAAATATGGAGCACAACTTATGTTTCATTTCACATTTGGCAAGAGGCAAAATTGGAGGAATTAATTCACTAGGAAATCAGAAGTCATAATTGTAAGCCACTGGGCCGCAACATTCGGTAGTTCATCCAACAAAATTAAAGTTTGCCAATTTTCATCCGTTAATTTTTCCTCATTCATATATTCATTCGATATTATGAAAATTAACATCTACGTAATTGTCAAGTCTTTTTCCTATATATTTTACTAGTCATGGCAACCACATTGACACCATCAACAACATCATCATCACCTTCAGAACAGGAGAAAAGTGCAACTAGAGGAAAATTTGGCATTGCAAGAGGGCATTATAAGCAAATTTAAACATTCTTAATTTTTATTAATATTTCAAGTTCCAAAAATTAGATATATATTTATATTCTATACCTGGTTTCTAGTTCCTACTTAGCTTGTCAGAGTTAGTTCTTGGTTCAATATACAATTCGACCAATTGACCCACTAATTCAAACAATGAACCAATGACTTGGAGCTTTTCCAATTTGATTTCCAATTCAGTTCTAATAACTATGGATCAATTTTCTTGTCATGAACTACACTAGCGTGATAGTAAATTGACACTTACAGATCCGTGCAACATTATGATTCTTTAACCCCTATACAGAACCATTTAATCAACTCAGCGTGTAACATAATTCTTGATAAATTCTCACAATCAATTTTCCCCTTAACAGAACTACAAATTTAATGCTAACTGATAGGTTGCTATTTTACAAAACTAAATTTCATGTAGGGCACTTGAATGAACCAATATACATTAGTGATCAAGTAAAAAGAACAGCAGAAAAATTTTGAGATTCAAGCTTGAGCATGATGAGATGCGGATAGGATCTTATCTTTAAGCTATTAAAAATAATAAAGACTCATAACAAAACAGATAATTAAATGCCAGTATACTTAAACACTACTCAGTTCACTTATATATTGTCAACAACATCATGGGCAATTTAGAGAAGAGCAATTTAAACACCACAATTATGATGAAGAAAATAACCTGCCGCTTGTGTTGAAGATGTTCATGCTCTGCCTCTGCTTCTTTAATATCAGGTAGAACTTTTTTATGCATGACCCCTTCATAATGAACTTTCTCCTGAGATAAGAATATCAGCTAATGCTAAAGTATTTTTTTTTAAGTAACTCAAGAAAAAGAGAACATACCGTTTCTGCAGACTGAAGCTGTTCTTCTCTGAGCAACAGTTCATGCTCTGCTTTTTCAATGGCATCAATATCTTCTTTCGTTGAATCTGAAAAATACATTGGAAAAATGCATTCAACAAACAAAAACAAAGCATGAAGAATATTGATTTCCTTGATTAAAAAAAAGTCAACAGTAGTAGAAAAAATTAGTCAAATGTTACATATTTTCAGTGTAAAAATAGAAACCACATAAATTAATATTTTGCATCTTATCGAGGTCACTTTGCAATGCATGTGGGCGCCTCTTATCCAACGAATACAAGATCAAAGGGAATGGAAGATGAAGAGTATTATTTTGCATACCGCACCACTCCTTTAAGGAAGTTTTGAGTTTATTGACTTTTTCATCTGCAGTGGCTATCTTATCTTGGATTTTCTCAAGTAACATTTCCTTCCTCTGTGTGCTGTCGTCCAGTTGCTAAGGGAAAAGAAAAATAAAATAAAGTAGGATTCAATAAGTGAGAACAGCAAATATAACCAGAGAATTATTTCTCCACTGGTAAAAGAGTAACTTGAAACTTACTGAAATTTCAGTTGTAAGCTCCTCAGCGTTTGGTTCGGATGAAGCAGTCTGCTCAGCAGCATAAGCATCCTTCATTGCACTCAATGCTATTTGCTTAGAAGTCAATTTTCTTTCTTCACTTACCCGTAGTTTCTGTGCAGACAAACTTAATCTTTATGAGCAAGCATAACATTGTGAAATTGAGAAAGAGGTAATTTTACCTTTGCAATATGCAATTTGCCTTCAAGATCATGGAGTCCTTCCTCAGAAAGCCTTTTCTTGCCTTTGCACTCTCCAACATATTCTTTGATCTCAGAAACTTGATTCTGAAAAGAATATATTTGATCATCGACCCCACTGCATAGGCGACCAGTCATACCCCTTCTGTATGGAGGGAGTGTAGTCTGGACAGAGCCTCTGTAGAACCTATTTACCAAGGAAAAATAGCACTCAGCACTACAATTAGGAGAAAGCCATCTTAACGATGCAAATATTAATCGACAATTTGACTATTACAATCGCCACCATTTGCAGAAAAAGTAGTTCCAAGATGTTTAGTTGGTATTATACAAATTTATATGAACAATTTCACCAGAACTAGGAGAAATAAGAAGGTTTAGAAACTCCATATATGGCACTAATTTTCCTAAGTTGTTTACAGCATAAAGCATTAAAGCAAGTAAAAGTAACAATATGTGTCGACCAATATAAACTTACATCCTATAACCATCAGAAGTGTATACTTCCTTCAAATTTGGGATTCTCTGTTCGAACGCAACAGATTTTCCAACTTCATAATCTTGCACAAGAACTTGCCTCTCCGCACCACCCTGCATCCAGAGAAACAATGATCAGATGGCAGCAGAATAAATTTTCAGGCACATGCAAAAGTAAAACTGTAATTGACCATTGCAAAACATATTTCAAATTACCAAGGTCAATTTTGCTTGCAACGCAATCAAAGGAAAGAAATACGGATATATTAATACAAATTGAAGTGTTTATTGGCGAATTGTTGAGAATCAATTGGAATTTGTTAGTTGTAGTTACCATTCATATATTGTTAATATTGAACAAAAGGAAAACAATATCACATCAAGCCATGTTTGTCTCTACTATTAGTGATCAGCTAACGGAAAATAATATCTCTGCAAATATTAAAGAGCTGCAAATTCTCCTCATGGATGGACACACTCACACTAGAGAATGAACCAGCTATCTACAGATCATAAACACAAAATCCAATTCAACCAGTGTCATTCATTTCTGAATGTGTCCACCATTACAAAATGAAACAACAATATAAGTTGAGGTGAACCTAGAAAATATTTCCCTGAAGGTATCAGATAAGAAAACCATAAAACAACCAAAACTCTTTCAAGCCAATTTGTCTTCCAGATTGTTATCAGTATTGCCTGTGGAATTTGTTTCAAATAAGATTAGAGGATGAGGTACATTAATGTTTTAACATATTAGTATCTACAGGGTCCGTCCTGTGTAATTGGACCAGAACTTTTGTGCTTATATGAAAAAATGCATACTCAAACTATTCAGTTTCACTTCATAAATATTGTCAGACCTTAAGCACACAAAGTATACCTGAAGTATCAAAGTGACATTGAATTAACTGCTGACAACATTTTTATCATTCAATACTCCCACCAGATACATCTATAGTAATTCAGATGTTGTCCTCGACATATAAAGTAGTTTACAAACATATGTAGAAGTTTTTTCACAATAAACAATTGCACTTATTTACCGCAGTTCGATATTGACCATCCAACACAGAGTGTCTTAATAAAAGAAATCTTCTCTAAAATAACTTAAGAATTCTATTCAGAAAATAAACTGTGAAACATGGCCAAATGCAGCAAAATAATTTATTTAAATCAAACTTCATGTGACAGTACCGAAGGCTCTAAAGTCCAGGAAGAATATTGCACAAAATAGAAACACTATATCTAAAATCCTAATCTATTACTAACCATATCTACCAGCACATTGAACACAATAGAATTCTCAATTTGCAGAAGCGATATAGTAGTAGGATGATGTGTTTGAGGAAGCTTGTCCTTTGGGATATGCAGCCTGCACATGATAACCACATGGGAAAAATTCCTTGCATAATAAAGCTGACAGTAAATGAAATATACATAAAAGAATAAAGAGACACCTTGGTACTGAAAAGTCATAAATGATAATCTGAATATTCCTGTAGTTTGCTTCTCGAGAACAATCTCGTAAAAGAAGTGAATCTTTATGATTGGTGACAATAAAAGCATCTAACAACTTCCCAATGGCAGAGTCAACTGCTAAGGCCCATACATCACTGTTTTCCAACATCTGTTATATAAAATCCATGGAGATTCAATTTTAATTTTAAGCTATTTTACGTATTGGATACAAAGAGAATATGAACAAATACATTCACATAAAGTAAGGCATTAATAACACAATAATAATAAACTTTCACATACAACGTGCGCTCCAATTGGACCAATAGGATGACTTTTGAATTTTTTATGATGCCTTTCAATAGATTGTAAAAGGCTCAGTACCCTTTCCCCACCAAATGCTGTTACCTGAAAACATGGAATGATTAATCAAGCAACAAAGACACTTATAATCAATCAGTGTTAATAATAGATACGTAATACCTTGTTTCTTTGACGTTGTTGAAGTTCGCGTATTTGTGAACACAACTCCCTACATCGTCTTTCATTTTCCTCAATCTGCAGATATCAGCTCAATTATACAGGAAAAACATGATCAATAAAGAAATCAACAAGTGAATTAAGATAAACCCAGAAATGTGCTCAATGCACGAAGGTAAAACAAGAAAGAGATCTCTTGGATTGATCTGGACAAAGTGCAAGAATGAGAAATTTGAGTTTAAGTGCTAACTATATAGAGGTTAATTGTGCCACTGTAAATATATATGTGTGTGTGTGTGTGTGTGTGAGATTTATGCCCCCACCTAAGGCCAATCTACTGACCAGTGGATAACATCCAGACACAAGCAATTACTACCACATGGTATCAGGGGCTAATCCCGTGCATAATAAGGTGTTCTGATAAAAATGTCAAGTAGAATGGTTGAACCACCAGTGGACCTCACATAACAACAGTAAGGGAAAATTTTGTGCTATGAATTGGATTTTAGAACTCGATGGAGTTGGTATTTTTTACACTATCTTTGATAGACTTTTATTTCCTCATAAACGGTCAAGATATACCTACTATTCATAAAGTCCAGTTCATAAATAAAGAAGATATTGTAATGTACAATAGCAAACTTTTTAGGTTGTCTTTCACATTTAAAAATAAATGTAGTTATATTAGATTTTCTAAACAAGAGTATAGGCACGAGAAAAGTTGCATCTATAACAATGTACCAAGTTAACAAAATGATGATAAAAACTCATAGGGGACTGAACATACAATCAAACGTATAAAAGGCAAAGTAAATTTGTCTTCAAGCTTGATAATTTGTTATATAAGCAATCAAAAGGCTTAACCATAAGCAAAATGCACAGGCTTGATTAGAATTACAATGCATATTTAGCAAGGAAGACGAATATATCCTGAATCATTTAACTCCAACCTGATGAATCCACAGTGACTAACATGAAAACAAAGAGCTAGAAACTATGAAGCAAGGAAATAGAGGATCTTCAGAAAAAGCATACTTCTTTAGTGATCTCACTAACAGCATTTCTAGCAAATGACAACCTTTCTGCTGCAGCTGATTCTTCCTCCTGTACCCTGACATGGACAACATACAAGTTAAAACAAAAAATATATATATTTTTTCATTTAGAAGTCGCCAGTTCAAATGTCAAGAAGAAATTTATCAGCAGTTTAAACCTTGCAAAATTGTCATGAGCCACATTAACCTCATTTTGCAGTTTCTCAATTTGCTCCTCAATCTTGGATGCTTCAGCCTTGCAATGAAAAACATATTAGGTGCACATTTTATATTCATGCAATTACCAAGCTAGGAAGAGCAATGACATTTTAATTAATAACTCCAAGACTCCTAAACTAGAAACAAACACATCATGCTTTTATCTTTAACATATCATTGTGTGAAACCTTTTTCATATTGGCATTATTATAAATAGTTAAATAAGTTAATATTATTTTGATTAATAGATACATTCAAATTCAATTGAGGCATTAATTATTTCAAATTAGTGCTATATTGGATTTGATCTACCTCTATTAGAGTCTAATTAGATATAGTAAGTTGAATTTGGGTGTGGGTTCAGATTGGAGAACTAGATCATAGTTGAATCAAAGCTAGCTTCAATTGAATTGGGCTCATTATGAATGAATCAAGATCATTTAGTAGTTTAATTTTATCAATAATTTTATTAATATCAAAGGAATTGGGGATATGGATCCCATTCCATTAACATCCTTCATCTTCAATTCTCCCTTGTGCAAGATCTTCCTCTTTGCATGTGTTGCAATGGTATCATTAGTGATGTTAACAGCAAATAGTCAAAGATCAGATTTGTCAGGATGAGCTTGAGATGATTCCTTCAGTAGTTATCCTGTAAACCAGTTCTTCAACATTGGGCTGCAACAGCTAAAGGAGAAATAATATGTTGTTGGCTTGACATATCCAAAATTGAAACTCAATGGATTTGTGTCTTCGACAATGGACTATATCAATCTTCCTCATCGATAAGATCTTTAATTGCCTTGTTTGAACAGATATTTCATCAGATCAAGTTTTCATCCTTGGTTGTGATTGATAATATGTGATCAGATTCATTACATAGATGTGTTTGGTAAACTGAATATGTGATCTATCAAAAGGTAACTTAGTTTACCACTTATAGCATCTTCAACAGCTTGATCCATGAGGCAAAAGAGTCATTTAGGTATTTCTAGTCAAGGATTCAAACTTGGAAGCCTTGGAAATGTCCATTCAAGTCAAGTCACATTACAATATATTGACATACAGAGTTCATGCAAACAAAAAGGCCCATCCTCAAGAATAGATCCAGTCCATTTTATCATTAAAAGATGAGAAGAGTCACCTTGAGTATGATAGAAGCATCCAAAGAAGCACATATCATGAAGACCAAAACTGAAGGGGAAAAGAATGACAATGATACTAAACGCACAGGACACAAATGCATAGATCCACATGAAACAAAGACTCGAAGAGGGAGAGAAGAAAAGGAGTTAAAGTTACAAAGGACAAATAGGAAAGTTAACTTTATTGTATATATACCCATCAACTTCTGATGGCATGGTCAGAAAAGCAACAAAATTTTCATCCTATAAATGATGGAGATATTTTTGAAGGAACAATAAACATTGACCGGGATTGCAATTCAAATATTGGTTAAGAGCATTGTTAGACATAGTGTAACTTTCCACTAGCATAAAACACTTTGTATTTCTGAAAAAAGTGTTAAATGATGAACATACCATATTGTATCTACATCTTTGTGTGCTATTAATAGTTAATTTCCTAGAAGTATGAATAGTGTAGCAATACATGTGCACTACAAATTCTCGTATGCAACCAAAAAAACAAGAAGAATACACTTAATCTACCTTTCAAGAATCATATCATGAAAGAAAATGCAGGACAATATTCACATAATATATGATCCTAAAATTAGCAAAAGCACACAAGTATATGTACAACAGAACCTAGAAAGCAAACCTGTGAATTTCTAGAATACTGCTCCTGTATATCATGAATTTGCTGCTCAAGCAACTTCTTTCGAGCTGTCAATTTCCTAGCTATGTTTGTTTCACGAGAATGCTCCTCCTCAAGCTCAAGCCTCTCTTTTGTAGCCTAAGATAACAAAACCAATTAGTTAAAGACTACAGTCAGCTAATAATAAAATTTGCACAAAGCTACAATTCCTTGTTTTGACAGACCCAATTCATAAACCAGAAATATATTAAAGTAGGAAAAAGGAGACCATGAAGGACACATCAATATGGCATAGTTGCCTCAATAACAAAGCAAAGTAGGTTAGCTGGATAAGCCATAAACAACTAGAGAAGGTTTCTCCTTAACAACATAAATGTAGACAAGTCCAATAAGAATGCTAGCCAACATAATTACCATAAAACCATTTCTGCAGAACTAAGTTTCCTTGCTTGTTTATGGCTCACCACACTCGTAAACATGAATATAACCATTGTTGCCTCAGACAGCAATGCGTATATGAGATGTGTAAACCATATGCATTTAGGGAAATAGTTTGTTCTATCAATAGAAATGGCAATTGCAATTTAGAATGCCAACATTATATGATAGCAACACTTAACCAAAAGGCATATCCAAGTTAAATCACTCAAAACTACAGGTAGAAGTTACAAAAACTACTTTAAACTTCCTAAGATAAACTTTTGGTGTCCTTACAGATTAAAAACACAACATAGGCTCTAAATTCAATCCATTCTAATAAGGTCAAATAATTAGAGGAATATGCAAACATGGCATTGGGCAAAAACTTGTCACCACTTCAGAAATTCAGAACTGGACATAAAAATTTAAACAGACATGAGAATAATTATCCTAAAGGCAAACTTGAAAGCCCACAATGGAGATAAAGAGACCGACCAGATATAAAAGAGTGAAAAGGATTCTACTGAACTAATTCAAAAAATAATAAAAATGTGTGCATTAGATTTATAGAGGAATGGAAGGGATTACTGCAACTGTATGCAGTAAGCATTTGGCAGTAACCCTCCCTAGACCCTCTTTCTACAAAGTCCTATGCAAAAATTAAGATAAAAACCTTGATACTCTTGTGTAAGAAGAAGAATTGCACAAAGGTCAAGAACCCATAGGGTATAAATCCCATAGCCAGCCACCAGAGCAAGAAAGAAAAGAGAGATACAAGGCCCAGCTCACAACTGCCTCAGAAAAAATGGATTTCAACTCAGTAGAAAATAGCCTCGTACCTCTGACAGGCTCTGCTGCAAATTTTCTTTCATTCTTCTTGCTTCAGAAGTCTTTTCCATCAAGTGTGCAATTTTAGCTTTTTGAGTCGTAAGCAATTCCTTTATATCATTGACAATAGTCTGACAAGAAGCGATAAACAATAAGATCACAAAAAAATAAATAATCCTTCAAAGAAAAAGTATCATAACCAAAATAAAAGTTTATCAGAATTAATGACATGCACTAAAAGTTAGCAATGTATTATGACTAGTTAAAATGGAAAGATATAAATAGAACCAAAATTTGATTGTCTCATTTCAACAACCTGAATTGAGTAACATTAACTTCAAATATTATCATCTAAGACAGTCATGTTTTTCATAATTGTGATCATAAACAAATAATCAAAGAGGAAATTAGAGGTAATAATTGATTCCAGCATGAGCGTACCTTTCCCTATGTTAAACTTTTCAATTCCGTCTCTCCAATTGCCTCTACAATGATGTACTATTTTCTAATTACTTCTTCCTTGTTCTTCTCCAAGCTTTTCCATACAATTATTGGATTCTCATCAAATTCATCTTTTAATTTGATAAACAACCAATTCATGTTTTTGATATCTATTAAGTCAAGTCCTTACATAATGCTAATACAATTATACGCTGAACCAACTTGGTATTGCATAAATGCTGAAAAATATTAAATAGAACAATTATTAAGCTTAGAGGTTGCCAGTGTAGTCTGTAGAGTCAAATGTAACTAAAGTTCGCTGATGTTGGACCAGCTGGGCCCCCATGCACATCGCCTCCGATGTGTGGATATAATACGGAAGCAGTACAGTATCAGACTGAAAATTGACCAGCATTTGTACCACCCTAGTATTTAAATCAGAATCCTATGGAAATTAGAATTTTTCAGAGATTTACATGTAAAAAGATAACACTAAAAGGAGACTACAACAAACTTTAGGCAGCATTACAATTCACCTATAAGATATCGTATTTGAGTAACAACTCATTGAACTTGAACCAAAAACATTTGAGAGCATTTTATCAGCATAGCAATGTGCTTTAAGGATAAAATACTGGCATAAACAACCTATAAACTAACAGAATTATCTGAATAGAGAGATATTTAGGAAAAAGGTTTTATTTCAATAGTGCAAATATACTAAGTTACAACAGACAAAGGTAAAATAACAACCCTTTCATCTTAACCAGTAATATCGCGAGGATCAGATAAACTTATTATTCAATAAAGTATCAGGTACAATATTTGTTCCAGATGATATCAGGAAAACCAAACTAATGTATAAGCATGAGGTAAAGGTTAACCCCTGGTGTGGGCGATCTTACTGTATATTTATCAATTCTGGCTTGACATGTAGGGATTCTGTCTTTGAGAATTTTAATTTTTTCACTTTGTTCCTGAATTTCTCTGTCGACATCATACACCCATGACCATGCTAATTTCTTTTTCAAAATTTGTAATTCTTGAGCAATTTCCTCCACATGCTCCATGCTCTTAATCTTGTTATGCAGCTCATCAAGTTCCTTAACTATGGGCCTTATTGATGACTCAAGTTCATCGACAATTGCACTAGCAGCAGTAAGCTCAGTCCTGATATTTTGTAGAAGCTCGCTAACTTGCTGAAGAAGTGTAGCTTTAAAGAAGAACTACAAGCATATAACATTTCAGGTTAAGAGATCATAGCAAGTATTGTTTATGTGTTACAACATTCTAATGCTAAATATCGAAAGAAAATGCAACTTCTTCCCATGAGAAGCAATAAATCATCTTTTAAACTCAGCTCTTCGGGTCCATTTGCACGGATGGAAAGTCAAAGAGGGAGAGAAATGCACAAAAAAAAATACATATGAACCTCCTTCATCTGTGTAAATTTTTAGTCACTTTCCTCCTCCCCATCATATCCTCCATCCAAGTATATAGCCCTTAAAGTAGAGTAGGAGTAAACGTTCACAGTAGAATACCCACCTTAAACTTGTCCTTATCATTCCCAGAATGCAAAAATTCTCTGCTTTTGTCTTGACTCATTATAACACATGGATTTTCAACATCAATCTACAAGAATTGTAAGCAAAACATGTCAATAACTATAATACAATAACCTTCATTAAGAAATTAAATAAATGAAATTTTGGAATATTTCACCAAAGTAGACAATGATCAAAGGTCTTGAATGATGACTACAAGATGCAGTATATAAAATCCCTTCTCACAAAAACAAGTTGTACTATGCTAAGTGTAGCATGATTCACTATTTCACTGTACATATCCAGTAATAAAGGCTATGAAAATTTCATAGAAGGATAAGCCATATGGATATTCAAGGTAATACTTTGTTATTTTTAAGGGTATATCCCATAGAGAAGTGATAGCAAGTTAAAACAAGTTCAATTACCCAAGATGTACTGTCGCTCAGGATCAATGTTTATATATAAGGACAACTGCAAATAGAATGAAGACAAGCAGAAAATACACACACACACACACATGTACATATTAGAATGCACTTAATCACAGAAACTCCAAAATGTCCTCCAAATTTTAACCTCAGCATTGTTTTTAAAAAATTTAGACTTGAGATACCAGAAGGATTAGGAGCGCATAATCTCTTTATTGCCATTATTTTGACTGCGCCCTATCTCATCCCATCAAACTATGTACCACTCCATGAGTACATACAAAATAATCCCACATAGATAGCCAATTCAGATCAATTAAACTACCTAAAATCAGCAGCAATAGTTGCAATAACACAGAATGAACCAAATGGGAGTTTAGAACTCACATTGAAGTGCTCCACTAGCTCACGTAGCTCATCTTTCCGATTAGAAACCCTCTTTCCTATATGGAACCAGAAAACTAAAAGATGAATAAAGCCAGCGAAATGGACGGCAAGTGATCATCCCTTAATTTTAACACCATTACTAGGGTAAAAACAATAATTTGATAGCTCTTAACAGGTTAATTTCTCCAGTGATTTTTTACATATACAAAGAATTAAATGGTAAAGTAGTCAAAAATAACCGACTTTTATGATTGTATTGTGTTTTATAGCAAAGATAACATAAGACTAAAAATTATTTACCAAGCTGATCCTTCAAGGCTATTGTACTTGAAGACTCAGTTATCCTCCGTTCTATCATAATGATGCTGCCATAGCTTTCAGGCTTGAAAGATTCTGCTCCGCGGTTTTTTATTTCAACAAGAACAGAAGCATAACTGTATGAATATAAAAAGAAAGATCAACACTCTGCTATAAAACAGTGTTTATTAGCTGTGTTTGAGGAATCTTATATAACCAAAAAAATTCACAGAAGGATAAATATTGTGAACACCAAATCAACAAAAATGATATTCAGCTGTCTAACAGAAAAAAGATGAATGTTTGCTCAAATTTTAAAGCTAAATAACAAGTATCCAAGGCAAAACACAATTAAAATATGCATGCAACAATGAGTCCATAAAGTGCAAACTAAAATAGTTATCAGCATCAAGCATTTCACTCCAAAGTATAATAAATAATTAAATATAGAAGTGATAACACTAACTTTACAAGCATACCACAGTTAAATATAAAATGCCACTCCAAAGAATTAACAGCTACCATGAGAATGTAATGATAAAATAGATCCTATGTATCTAATTGAGTTTCCAATGAACACATCAACAAAGTTGGAGGTGGGGTAGAGGGGAGGAGAGCAGAGGATTATACCAGAATGGCATTTTTAAAGTGGATAAGATGAATGAGAAGAGAGAACCCTAGGCTTGGGAGGGACTAAAAATTAAAGTTGAGATGTAAAGACAAAAGGGAGAAGGCAATACAAAGATTAATAAGGGCAATACAGATGTGGGTTACATAGCAATGATTATAAAATTCATAGAATCGATAATATGATCACCATAAAGTTATGATTAGGAACATGAATGTAAGTATGTCACATGTTCTCACATTTCCAATTGTTAAAGCATTAATGCCTACAAAGTTAAAACTATGTAACGAGAGCATCTTGAAATGTATAAATATCAATATTCAGACAACATCATTAAATTATCAAGCAACACTAAATATAAGTTTACAGGAAACAATACAAAATAAGTTGATCTAGCATTGTGTTTTATTTGTAATTTGCATGGAGTTTCACAATAATAATTTAGAAATTTCTAAGTTCAAGATTTCTTATGGAAAGTCCAATAGGAAAATATCACAAGTCGCCAAATATGTGGCAATTGGATACGGTATGAAAAATCATGAATGTGCAATTTATAATTTATTTGAGAAATTATAGATAAAACTAATATTTAAGAGATTTGAGAGAATATTGTTTAGAGTGCCGAAAGACTATCTCCATAGTAATGTACGAACTGTCATTTCATAAAAGAAAATGTCGGTCAGCCAAATGTACCAATCCGAACCATGCCTTAGACGACCAAAAAGTACATTCTCCTCCACGAATGTCTTGGAGATAATGCATACTATTGACTGATAAAGAGTATTAATCTTGGGAAAATATCCAAAGAGACTAGCAAGCATGCGTAAAATGAAAAGGAGAGGGAAAAAAAAGCATTCCTGTCATACACCTGCAATCGACAAAACAAAAGGCAGAAAAGTTTAAAATGAAGGGAAAATGGGAGATACCTGCATCCCGTCTTTATGAAATCTTTCAGGGAGGAAGCCCTCTGCGTGCCCCTCGCTCGGGACCCAAAAGCGACGCAAAGCGCCGTGAGTATCGCACTTTTCCCGCCTGCGCAGTACATCCCAAATCGCAAGCAGGAATCACCAAAAAAAGATTAAAACAAGTTGGAATCGGCGCATACTCCCATTCTGCCCGGTGATGAAGTTAACCCAGTCACCAAACTCGATCTCAAGACTGCTGTGGCACATGAAATTCTCCAGGCGGATCCTCGAGATGATCCCGGCGCCGGATCTTGCGGGATTCCCTCGCGCCTCCGCGAAAACCTTAGAATCCGCCATCCCTCCCTCAGTCGCCCTGGCAAAGGGGAGGAGACGGACGAAGCTGCAAGAGGAATGCGGAAGCGGCGGAGACAGGGCGCGAAGAGCCGAGTGGAAAAATAGCCAGATCGCCGCAGAGGCGGCCCGAACCGGTCGACCTAGCCCAATCGGCTTATTTAGGCTTTACGCTAGGCTGAGTCCGGCCCGTCGTATGTCGGTCGTTGTGCCCGGCCCGATCCGAGCAGACCCGGTCCAACCAATCCATTTTTTCAAAAAATAAATAAATTTGAAATCTAAAAAACATTAAAAAAAAAGAAAAAATGTATTTTTTGGAAAGTTTGGGTGTAAACTGAAATAGTACACGAGATGCAAATGCTATCAATTCAATTGAACTCCCAAAACGCAACTACTGTTTTTTAAAAACACACACT
>JBBMKF010160980.1:0-18704 GCA_037834155.1 Curcuma caesia
CGGAGAAAGAGGGCAGCAGGACGGAGCGAGGGGAAGCAGCAGCGTGGTGGGAGCGGAAGAGGGAGGAGGAGGAGGTGGAGGTTCGTGGAGCCGGTGGAGGAGGAACGACGAGAGGAGGACTTCTTGCTGCTCCTCTTGAAATGGGAGGCGAAGAAGGAGGGCACGGAAAGCTTCATGGCGGAAGCGTTCGTCGCCTTCGTCAGCCTTCTCTTCTTCTTCCTCCTCTTCCTCGCCTCCGCCATGGTGCTTCCATGAAGCTTCGCTCGCTGATTTTTTTTTACACGCGACGAGGAGGAGGAGGGAGCGGCGCGGAGTTTCGGCGAAGGAAGGAGGGAAAATATTTCGAGGAGAGGGAGCGGGAGGGAATAAGCAGACGCGAGTGTCACGTGCGATCCGCGTGAGATTTTTTGTCGTCTACTGAATGCCTCAGGGAGACAGAGAAGTTTTGGCACAGAAGATCCGAACTCGGGCAAATAAGGGTGGAGAAAAAGCCTCCCCTATCTGTTATTTATCTTTAAATAATCTTTTTTTTTTGGATCAGGTGTCTGGTGTCTTCGAGTGGACAGCGGATGGATTATTTGTGGGTTACATCCACCGTCCAATTCACGCCATCCAGTTGGTTGACCACTTGTCATGTTTTCTGTCCGTCAGATTAGAAGACAGAATTAGTTACTTTGCAGATTTTTTTTATTTAGCTTATATTTTTGCATCAAAATGTGTCTTTATTTAATTAAATTAGATATTTCCATTTAATTTAATCATTTGCCTTCATTTAATTTAGCTAGATGTCATGATTAATTTGGTTGTGAGACCCTATATGACGCTAGAGGAAGAATTATGAATAAAACAATAAAAAATAAATTCAAATTCTCGGTAATTAACACACATAAATAATAAATGCTTTTAGATGATGTAAAAATAATAAAATAGATTTATTTGTAGTGTTTAGAGAATAACATATATTAAATTATAATTATTGATAAAAAATAATTAAATAATCTCCACCCTTTAAAAAATTCAACCAATGGTCAAAAATGGATGGTTCCAACATTCCAACCAAATAAAATCATTGAATCGACCATTCAAACACTTGTTCACGATTAATTTAGGGTAGTAATTATAACCGACCTTGTCCTAAATGATCCAATTCCAATTCTGTCCTATTTAATTGGGTCAATGAATAATCGATCCATTGACCTAGTTACGAATCTAGGTCGGATCTAATTTGGATCCAACCCAATCCTGAACCGACTAATTCCAATTCTGACCCATTTAACTGAGTCAACAAGTAACTGATCCATTGACCTGATTATGAATTCAAATTGGGTCTGATTCAAACCTAGCCCACAGTGGGATCTACTTATAATGTGTTATTACTCTTGTTTCATAATTATCCTTAGATGTGTTATTACTCTTGTTCCATCAATACTTACCCCATTCATTTACACCCATTTGAAGCACTTTTGAACGGCAATCACCATCAAATTGTGCTACAACATATTTAATGCATCAAAAATTTCAACATTTTTTAACTTTAACTTTCTATCATACTAACTTGAAATTTTCATAATTTTTTTTTCTGATATAGAACATTAAAATGCACTTTTCCCTCAAATTTTATATTAAAAAAAATTTATGCAGGGAATCTGCGCAAGGATTTTCAAGAGAAAAAAAAATAAACACTTATAAAACAAAGCACAGGGGATCAGCCCGAGGAATATTTACAATGCAGCAAAATGAGATCAGTAACAACACCGTTAAGCAATGCCTAATGTCAGTCTAGACATAGATTTGTCATTCGAGACATAATGGATCATGAAACCTAACGAAGTAAAAAAACCTACATATTAGTTAGGTTTAGCCACATGAGATCTGTGTCACACAAATGCACATGATAAGACAATACCAGATACAGAAGCAAAGCTTCATCAACATAACTCCGTCTCGAACTTGAGACAAATTCCCATACTAAAAAGCTCCATGTACAGTAGCTTTGCACCGTAGGGCACGTTGATTCGGACAATGTTCTCTCCGGATTGGCAAAAATTGCAATATGGACCACGGATCTTCTTGCCTCCTGGCACAGGGCGCAAGATAACATTGGCAGCGCGGTGGCATTTCTGGCAGATGTGCATCTGAGAGAAGTCACTGAGCATAAACAACCGCTCGTGAAGGTTAGCAGCTGCCCCATGGGCAAGCAAACAATCGCGCTCCATCTCTCCAAACTTTACTCCACCAAACCTCTTGCGGTCTGCTACAGGTTGCCTTGTCAGTGGGTGAACTGGTCCAGTATTCCTGAACTTTACCTTATCTTCAGCCATATGGATTAATCGTTGATAGAAAGTAGGACCCATGAAGATCATAGAGTGCATCATTTCACCAGTCCGACCATTTAGAACCCTTTCGGAACCCCATCTAGAGAAGCCAGACCTGAAATTTATCAGGATGCAAAATAAAGTTGCTTAGAATGAGGAATTTCTTTGCCATGAATAGAACAAACAATTTTATCGTTGGCAAGCAAAACTTTTAACTATATATACAATCATCCTCACCCTTAATATATGGTTGGAACCATAACTAATTCCTGGGCATATTTAGATAAAAAAAAAAACTGTATTTCTTCTCACATCAACAGAGACATGATGAGATGAAAGATATCAAACCCATGATGGAAAGTTCAACTACTGAAAGTTCTATAAAATTTTATGAACTATATAGTACTCAGAAAGAGTAACAAACTATTAATGTTTTGCCACAATACATTGTAGAGAACAAAAATAAAATATACCATACAGCTATATCGTAGATCAAGTGTTGCAAGCCATACTCAGGTGTTGGCTTCTTTCCAACCAAAGTCATAATAAAGAACTAGAATCGTGTTAATGCACTTTCACATTAGCCTAAAATAAAATAATAATTTAGATTATGCAGTCATTTGATTCCAAAATGATCTCAGAAGTCAGAAAAGTCATCTATTGGTGCTAGATTGAACACATTGTAACAATCACTCCTGTGGAATCCAATGTCACCTAAAGGAATACACTCAAGCAGTCATAAAACTAACATAAACCCAATCAATCAACCTAATCGAATTAAGATGACGAATGGACTTGCGCTTCAAGTAAATATTTAAGGATAGTTTCTTTGAATCTAAAGGGCCAAATAAGTCAATCTACAACACCTAGTATTTCATATCATCAAAAAGTGACTAATTTTTTACTCATCAAACTAAACCAATTTTAACCTAATTTTATTCAGTATTATTTACCAAATACATGTTATGCGCAAGTCAAGATACTGAATTTAAAAGGCACAAGGTTCAATAAAAGACAACTAAGATGGTCTCCACATGTTGACTGTCAACAGGCTTCAGCTGAGATACATTAAATGAATCCAAAAGATATTCTTCAAGAACAGTCTTAAACTTGGTAAATAGACGGAGCAAGATCCTTAAGTTCTTGAATGTGTTACCAACCTGTGCAACTGATCTGCAATGTCATCAACTGAAGCAGTCGAGAATGGCGTAGCATATCTTGTAGAATCTCTACATGCAATTCCTTTTCCCAATGCAGCTTCAAGAAGCTGACCAGGAGTCTGCCGAGTTGGAAAAGCATGAGGGTTTATGACAATGTCTGGAACTATGCCTTCACATGTGAAAGGAAAATTCTCTTGTGTTTCCAGGAAACCAACAACACCTTTCTGACCATGCATGCTAGAAAATTTGTCCCCTAAACAAGGTGATCGAACCTGCATACAAGAGAAAGCTAAATAAAGATCTTAAAGACAAGCAATCAAGTCCCTAAACAGGAAAACCAAATGGGAAAAGTATCAATCAAACAGAAAAAGTCTAAGAGAGACTAAAGTTGGATATCATTAACTGTAAATAACTATAACTTGCCACAAAGCTGATATATGTTGGATGAAAAAAAATGGAGGCAGCCTTGTCTTAAAACTGAAAATGTTAAGTTCCATCTCATCAAGATTTTGTGGAGTTTTCTATTGACTGCCCACTATTCAAATCCATAATTAACGTGTGGTTTGTGAACTATCTCAGAAGGTTTCATTCATAATCTACACAATGATCATATAAATATATGAATGTCTCTTTCTACATCAAATTTTCAACTTGACAACATAATATCCAACTAATTATTTACAATAGTTGAACCACATTTCTAGAATCTCAGAGAAAGCAATTGTTTGAGAAACACACAAAAAGAATTTGATAGTACCATATTTTAGATTTTTATCTAGCACTTGAAGGTAAGATTCTCAAGGGGTGAGGACATAAAATATTTAATGATAAACTCAGATGACTCTAGATAAGACAGTATTAGCAAAATAAAGAAAACAACAATCTATTCCCAAGTGAATAAACATAAAGATAAAACAATACTATCTATAAATTGCTATTCATATTAAGAGATATTTTCATGAGATAGATCGTTCAATTTCCATGAAACTCTTTGGAAGGCCTTGCAATTTTATGGTTGATGTTAAAAACAGAAACATGCGAAGAGGAACTCAATAACAAACCTGTCTCAAAGTAACAACTGCAAAGTTCTTTCCTTCATCATTTGCAGAAAGCACTACTTTTTGGACCATCCCTTTTTCAGTGTGTTTTAGTTTGATACTATGGTCTTCTCCTGACTCTGCCACCTTACCAATCACAATGTCACCACTTTGTAGGCTCGCACCAACATAGGGAAAACCATCATCGTCTAGACTATCAACGCGCCCTTTTTTACTATCAATTTTACCAAAATCTACTTTCTCCTTCAGCTTTAGACGTTTAGAAAGAACCTTATTTTCAACCTCAGCTTTGTAACTCCTGAAGTGTTCGGTACGGAACATTCCACGGTCGAGAGAAGACTTATTCATGACCAATGAATCCTCTTGATTGAACCCTTGGTGAACATTGACTGCCACGATAGCATTTTGACCATTGTAATATTCCGGTCTAGCAATGGTATCTTTTCTGCCATCAGAAGAACTAGCACTAAAAAGGCACTCAGATACTACAGTTCTAAAAAGAGGTTTCTGAGGATAATACAGTTGGTGAGAAAGAGTGTCAACTCTAATACTTGGATTTACTGTGGAGAAGCCAATTGCCTGATGAGAGTGCTTCTCAGCCTGATATAAAACTCTTCTAGCAAAGTTGTGGTTAGCAAAAGGAGTAATACTGCAACTTAAGCCTAATAAGAAGGACGGATCAAGCTCACAATGGGAGTACTTCAGAGAACTCCCATCAATGAGTTCTATGATTCCCCATGCAGTTTGGCAATCTTCCTCTTCCTCGACGCCAATGAGTTCTATGATTTCCTGCTCCATGAGATATGAAAACAAACAGGCTCCTCCTTTCAGCTCCCTAATTTTCTTTAAGTTTTTTACAATCAAAAGAGGTCTTAGAATTCTCCCAGCATCAGTAAATATACGGACTTCCTTTTGGTGTTTGTCTATTTTTATTTCAACCTGTGCAAAAGGAAGCATATCATGGGCAACATCCACAAAAAATTGAATGATCAAGTAAAGGAATCATATCTGCAAAAACAAGATAAAACACAAGAAAAATAAGCTAAATTAGTAGATTTTCTTGGCATGTAAAATGGGATGATTTCATTGAAAAAATATAACATGGTTATAGGTACAGTGCAATCCTAGCACTAGCCATTTGAAAAAGATAAACTACATAATGCACTAGCATGATTTAGGAAGAAATAAAAACATTGTACATGCAGGATTAACAACAGAGCCAAAGTGTTGGTTTACTATATATTACCTGAAAAATTAACCAAATTAAATTACAAATTAAGAAAATGATTTATATAAGGCTGCCATCAAATAATTATAACAAATTTTATGGTGTTTTTGCATGTTTTCCACCTTTCCCTGTAGTAACTTCCTTAGAAAATTAATACCTCCAATTTTTTTCTCACAAATTAATACCTCCAATTTGAAAATTAAATTAATGCTTAAACAAATTGATAAGTTAAATTTATGTCTTTCATTTCTTTCAAAATGTTTGCTTTATTCATTTTTCTCTTTTGGCTTCCCTTTAATCAATTTGTGGGACTAAGTCTTGGTTGTTTTCTAAAGGAATCGAGTCGACAAAAGGTTCTTCTAAAATCCCATCAACAAAGGGTTTATCTAAGTTGTTATTCGGCACTTTTCTAAAATGACATCTAAGGCATTTCCTAGGGTTGAGTCATAAAGAGGTCTTTTTCAGGACAACTCTTTTATTTTAACTAAATTTTCATTGGTTATAAGTGAATTAAAGTCTTAGATGTTGTCTATAAATTTAGTTAAGATTTTTGTGTTCCAAATTTATTAAGTAATCACATCTTAAAATATGGTGGAACATATTTTTCCACCAATTTTCACATTTTTTGCAAACCAATATGTGATGGATTCTGCTGGTATCATCTAATGGTAACACTTTGCTAAAATTCCATCATGGCTCCTATGAGCTTATTGTTGGAAAATTGTTCTCATTCAAAGAGTCAAGTTATGTTAGTCAAAATTATTTCCAATGCCATCTAATCAATCTAGAAATACAATTGGATCTAATTGTCTGTCAAAAATAAGGTTATCATGTTTCATAATAATTTGATTTTTCTCTAGATATGAGATATATGTTATTTCTAGATTTAGAAGTGCATGAAGAATTTCCACTAAATTATTAAAAACGATCAAGTTTAGTTTGATGAATCTAAGCTCATCTTCCAGAGGGTAGTGAAGTTTATCTCTTATTTTTCATATATCCAATGGTAGTTATAGTATTTCCTAACACAATGTTGATCCTAAGGGATTGGTGATGATACTTATAAAGTAAATTAATGTGACAAATTAACAATAAAAGTATCATGTGATAAATGATGATCATAAAAATGTAGTTATGCTTATGTGATAAATGATGATGATAAAAATTAGCGCGCGCATAAAGTAGTTATGCTAATTATGGTATATTTTCTATGGCTGTCAATCAAATTAAATAAGAAACTAGTGATACGGTGGGATTTTTAGATTTTTTTTAATGAACGATGGTATTTGAAAATTATGAGAAAAAATAATTTAAAATGCCAACTAAATAAACAAATGATAATTACTCGTCACACTTATTAAGTCTGGCATTTATTATCTATAATATATGTTGTTGATTATACATAATGTGCATCTTTATTATATTTACAACAATTCATTATCAAATATATGAAACTATTTTTTATTTTTCTAACGAATTAGGCTTCACTAATCTAGTATGACTAATATTTAAGTTTTTCTTTACCATTTGGCCCTGATCCCTATGTTGATTGTAATAATCATGGTTAAATTGTACCAACATAAATGATCAATGAGGCTATAAAAGGACAGTCCAGTGCACGAAACTCCTGCCAATGCGGGGTCCCAAAGAAAAGTCGAACCACATTGGATTTATTATACGCAGTCTTATCCTGCATTGCAAGAGGTTGTTTCCGCGATTCGAATTCGTGACCACAAGGTCACACGACAACAATTTACGCCAAAGCTCCCCTTTTAAATATTGAGACTATCACTAGAAATAAATAGTGCCCCAATTAACACAAGGATTTGTTATCTTGTCGAGCAGGAACTACTTCACTACATAGCATATGTAATGAAAAACAATTCAATTACCTCAATTTTGGAACACATAACTCTCCTTACAAACCATCATGCGATAGAAACATATTGCCTCCTAAATATTTCACTCAAAATATACAAAATAACAACTGACCTGGGGATCGATTTGTTTGCCACGACGCATACATCTGAGTCTATCAGCAAATGAGCTCATGTCCAAACAAACTCCAGCCCAGTCACCATTCAGAAATACTTTACCCATTTTTCTCATTGATTCTAGAGATACTTCATCCAGTTTTTTCATTCCACATTCCATTAAGTTATCAACACTAGGTTGCAATACTTTAGAGCTAACAATAGCTGTGACAGCTAAATTTTTGACAAGCCCACAGTTCTCCCCATCTGGTGTTGATAAAAAACACAATTTCCCCCAGTAGGATGGATTTCTGCAAGTAGCATGTGAAAGAATTATGCATAAGATAATTTCCAATCAAAGAAAAAGAACTAAATACCCAGAATAGAGATGAAGTTCGTAGCATCATGGCTAGATAGGAAATTAAATAGACAGCATAGATATTGCTCTGTAACTTATGTGAGCATCTTACCCACCCACCCCCCAACCCCAAAAAACACTAATGAATGATATTGAAATAAATGATGCACACAAGTAATTATCTGGAAACTGCTAAGAATATAAGTGTATACATTGTTTCTTTCATAAAAGCTTTGAGCTTTCGGGATTAGCAATGAGACTATCAAAATTAACAGTGAAAAATGCACATGCATCTAGAATAAATTTCACCATTTTCTCCAGGAAATTATATTGCTACAATCCATACAAATGCAAATGACGAGGTATTTTCACACAACAAAATTGCAACACTGAAAAAATATTGGTATGTAATTATACAGTATAATGTGTGTGTGCGCACAAGCATCCAATAAACTGTTAGCACAGGCTTTTGTCTTTATCATCAAACAGAAGGGACATGACAAACACCGTTCTAGCAAATCTAAGCAACAATTCATAACTACAGGTTGAACAAAATCGTCTAAAGCTAATTGGAAGAAATGAATCACCGACCACTTCACATCCAAATATCTGATAATTTGTTTAGTAATCATGATCAAAATTAGTGCTTCTTAGCAGAAAGGTCCTGTAGTTTAAAATGTATTTCCTGCTACAAAGAATAAACTATGGTCAGTTTTGCCTTCAAAGGTTCAAAGTCCATTGCCTGCACCTGAACATTGGAAAAATATCAAAATATTTATATTTCATATCAGCTAATTTCCTTTTCTTAAAGGTAAAGTCATAGTGTAATGTGAACTGCATCGAACATGTGAATACGAAGACAAACTTTCCTTGTAACCTAACTTACAAAGAAATAATAAACAGACTGAGAGCATATTATTATATTTTTAAAAACTGTATATGCTTGTCTTGCAATGAACCATAGAAACAAACTAGTAAAAGAAAATAGCAATTGTTTGGCCATGTAATCTTGCATTTTGATTCCTATAGTTTATAAAACACCAACAACTAAGCCTTTATCCCGTTAAGTGAGGTCAACTATATGATCCTCCTACGCCATTGGACACGATCCCCTATTATATCTTCTTTGATTCCTGTAATTTATACAAGAAAAAAATGAACAAGAATAAAGGACTTACGGATATCTAGCATCACCAGCCTTCCCAGCATATAAAACCTGCTGACGTGTTTTTCTCATGTCAGAAATCATTTGAAGAGGATTGGTTCTTCTAAGGGTTGCCACTATGCCAGCTGACCTCTCAGACTTTTTGTATGGATGAGTCCATGCACCAGTTGAAAAAGCCCGATTAAGACCATTAGTAATTATAGATGCATCCCAGTAGCGCTCAATTAGTTGCAAACTATTATCTCCATTTAGATCTCTCTGCATAGTTTTAACCATTCGCCTCTCAGCATGTCTAACATGTGTCCTTAACTCCCTAGCCAGAAGTTCACCAGCTAAGTGCAACCTCTTGTTCCTAAAATCATCTTTGTTGTCACATTTTCTCTTACCAACAGAAGATAGTAAGAGACATTTAACCATATATCCTAAGAAAAGAGCTTTGGACCTATGCCCAGAAATATTTGGAAAGAGATATTTAGAAATATATTGATCGAAGGATTCAGTAGGAGGGTACTTTGCATTCTTAACCAGTGTATCTATGTGCTGGCGAGCCTTATCTATGCTACGGAAACCCTCAAATTGTTCTTCAGCATCCTTAATAGTTGCTAATATTATGTCAGTCATACCGGCCTCACATCCTTCAAGATCAATCATTTCAAAAACATCTTTATCTGACAATGCACCAAGAGCAAAAAACATAACCCAAATTGGCATTGTGGCAAAGAAGAAGTAGAAGCTAATAAGTCTGCCTCCATTGAACCCTTCAACTTTGGGAGCTTCAACAAGTTTTACATATATTCTTTTTGCTTTGACTTCTGACAAATAAGAAACTGTTGGAGCTGGTTTATCTACCACCCAGAGTCTTGATAAACATCTTTGTTCTTGTGCAATGAAAGTCTGCAAAAAGAAACATAAGTTAAAGAAATGTCAAGTTGTCTCAAGGAAACAGCGAAATGTAGCAATTTACATTTTACAAAATGCATGTAGTTGAATCAACCTAAACATTCAGATGTCACCTATAAAACTAGTCAAGCTTGGGAAATAAGTCTGGGTGCAGATTGATTAGTCAAACTTGTAAGATCGTGTAAATTCTTAAATTTAGCAGAAAATTTATGAAGAAATTTGAAGTAAAGGATCATACAAATTTAGCTGCCTAATACTCCAAAGCATGTAAGCCTACTAACACAATTAAACCACCCAGTTACTGGGCTCTTGAGTTGTGGCACCTGACACGAATTGTACATATGATATGACATAGTCTCAATGTACAACAAATCAGCATGGGCAAAACATCATTGTTTAACTAGTGCCGACCAGTACAAGTATTGTGTGCAGTACAGGCCTCAAAATGTTAGATATGGGAAAGTGACTGGAAACAGCTAATAGCCATCTCTTTTGAATAATCTTCCTCCTCTTTCAGTTCCATTCAAACCCACCTATTCTCTGTTAAGCTCCTTGAATCCCCAACTCTCTTAGACCTTGTTGGTTGGACCTTGATACTTGTTTCAACTTTTGTTATAATAAAAAAAGGAAATAATTCCTAAAAATAAAATTGGCATCTATTTGAGTGAAATGAGATGTTCGAATATGAAACAATGAACAAATTGACCATAAAAAGTAATAAACAAAAAAAAAACCTAGATCTCATCTTCATTTGTACAAAAGGTGAAATGAGAGCAACAAACTTCAATATAAATGAAACTAGTATTATATGATATCATTTTATTGTTGATGTATGTTAATTGCCCAAATACTTAGATTATATATATAATGTAAACTACGTAACATTATCGAATATTAAATAAACAAATTACTCTGGTTTAGATTTTTAGAATTCAAAAAACAAACTATTTGGTTATTAAAATTAGTATATTATTAATCGACCAAATAATCCATCACAATTTTCATCTCCATGAATACTAGTGCAATTTTGAAACCAAAAAAGTCTATTTCAAATTGTAGAAAAAGAGAAAATCATTTTCACTTCTCATGTTTTATAATTCAAAATAAAATTGGAAAATACATTAACAGACCAAACACATTAAGCACTTATATTAATATTTTTTAACTTTGATAATTAATAATTTTGAACAATTATCATAGTGATACTTAATCTAATGCAAACCTTGGTAGAAAATATTTAGCAAAACAAGAGACATTTGAATTGGGGTTCAGTCATAACATTTCAAGCACTATAATGAAGCTAGAGTTAATAATAGTCAAATGTCAAGTTGAGATAGACTACACTGGCTTCCATTCTATGTTCCATAGTATGGATAGCATTTGATGAAAAGATACCAAGACATTATTCGAAAAAGAATAAATACAGCAATAGTTTCTTTTCACCGACAATAAATGATTAAGGTTATTTCCTGTACCACATCAGAAGAAAACAGTAAGTGATATCAAAATTAGAATATAAGAAATAAAATAGCATGAATAATAACTAGTAACAATTTTTAAATATTACCTTCTCCATCCCTTTAATCAAAAAGTAACCACCAGAATCAAAGATGCAATCACTTTTGCCAAGAGTCTTCAGCCAGCAAAGGTTTGAATTGACCATCACAGGTAACCTTCCTATGGTGATTTCCCTTTTTGTGTCATCCAATACATTTTTCTGAATATATAGGTCCTTGCCAGACTTGGCTTTGTCATTTTTCTCTTGCACATATGTCTAAAAAAATGCAATTGGAAATCCTAATTATTTTTGAAATTGGGAAAAGCAATGCGAACAATATTGAGATTTTCAATTGAGAAAAAATCATTATAAATCTACAGAAAATAAATTAAAATAGTAGTGTTTATGCAAATAATGAAAAGTTACGAAGACTAAGTGTACATTATAAGACGTAAACCACAAAATTTTGCAGCACACCATGTTATCCAAAAGTTATCATTTTCTGGCAAGATAGAAATAATTTTCCAAAGTAGATGGTATCTTAATTTCTTCATAATAAATGAGTTATCACACATCCAGGCAGCAAGGATAAATAGGCATGTTGTGGCTTAGTTGTCAGGTAACTAGTGCATGTTATCATGTACCTGGTGAAGTTGCTATTAAGGTAGTTTAGTAATTATTCTCTCGATAGTTTTCTCTGACTGACCTTCATAAATGATTGAAGAGAATAAATCAGGTTAGCTACCAGTCATAAAAGGGTCAAGGAATTCTGCAGGTTATTGAAATAAATGGTTGGGGAAATTGGACCACAGAACACAGTTCAATAGTACAGTAATTGGTGCTAGCTTCAAGAGGGCTACTAAGTGGCAAAAATGATTATCCATCTCTAATATCTGGGCATAGTTAACAGCATATTTCATCAATCTAACAATAGATATTGAAGTCCTTTGTTCTACTATTTTGTACACATTCATCGATTGGTTTGTTTTTAATGTTGACTATTACTCATGTTGAGATCCTAAAACTGAGGATCACTAGATTATTCATGTTGACTATTACTCATTTTGACTATTAATCTACTCCCTCCATACCCATGTCGAGACCCAACACTAGGACACAATAGTTCAAGTGGACAATTGATATTTCTATCAATCATGTGTAAAACATTTTACGGGGCGGGGGAGGTGAAGGATGGAAAGTGACCAGAAAAGAAGGGACATTTTCCTTCATATTTTGTTTCATAGAATTTGGGTAGAAGCACACCATATTCTTATACGACAATGCCCTTCCTCCATCACAACAAGCTACAACTAGCCTCTCTTCTTGCTCGGGGAAATATGATGTATAGACACATGCTCATGGCTGTGCCGCTCACTCTCAGACAATGCTACTATTTGGGTGGTGTTGCTCGCAAGCAAGCCAAAATAGTTCTTGTGTGCCACAAGCAACAATGTTCACCTTGATTGGCATCCATATCGTCAAGACCATGAATTGCAACTGGAGCACATAAAGGAGGAAGAAGAGCAGGAGCTTTATTTCTGACAACAAAGTAAGAAGTTAAAAAAAACATATAAAACTGGTATTTTCTCTCTTTTCCTTCCTTAGAAGGAACATAAAGAAAACTCCCACTTTCTGTTCCACTTCTCAGCTAACTAGGTAAGCTAGCTGCTTGGTTGATCTGATTGCAATACTATCAACGTTGTCATAATTCATTTCCTTATTTTCAACATATATCGTCTAAAACAACAAAGTTGAACTAGCTCTAAATCATCCAGAAACAAACTGTTCAGTACAAATACTGAAATGGTTTCTTCAACAAGAATAGGGCAAAAGGAGAAGTCTTTTCAGTGAAACATCAAAGTGCAAAATTACTATTAGAAGGATGAACAAAATAATAGAAATATTTTTTAAAGATGCACGTAGGAAGTTATCAATCAAAAATGACTTGGATGATTGATGAAATTTAGCTAATACCATATAGTTCTATATTGTCCGGCACAGACTAAGCATCCCATAACACTCACTGAAAAACATGCAAAACTCTCCAAGACAAACAAAAATGAAGCAAATTTATCGTGGTGTCGTGGACATCTCATTCCGCCCTCCTCGACCCAAGCGATAGACGTCCATGATGACTTATGCAATGTGACTTCAATGAGACTAGGGCATCTGCAATGCAACAACAGTTGTCTACACAAGATGATGGCTTCCGAGTCACAAGACAATAGCTTCAGCAATGACAACTGTCCACGAACACCACAGGGCTTCAAGTTGGTATGCAACTTCTCTGCCACAGCTTCCTCCTCTCCTCTGCCTAAGATTAGCACTCAGCGTAGCCACCAGCACAGCTGGCATATATTGTTCTGACTGAGGACCGAACCCTAGCTTAGAACAGTCAAACCTTGGCTAATATATCAACTTGAAAAAAGCCACATTGCAGCATACCATTTGGTAAACAGATATTGAGGAAAGGCAGCATATGTAAGTACTACTTCATGGATCTATAACTAATTATTTCCTGTTCTAAAAGTAAATCATGCAGTGTGAGATAACCATTGGCTTAAATCACCTAATGATGAACTGACACAGGATGGTGAATAGGTGTTTGTGTATGCATCATGATGTTGGTATCGGACCAAGATTTGGAACCTTACATGTCATCTACCTCACCTTTCATAGTAACATGACAAATTTATCTAACATACATTACAATAGCTGACAGTTCAATGTGAAAGAAAAATGTCTCAGTAAGTCAGTGGCACATCAAATTTTCATAAAGAAACTATTAGTTCAAAATTAACACATTGATAAAGCACAAAAATCTCATAGCTACACAATAGATAGATTAAATGGGATTCATCAAACTACATAGTTTTTTTTTACTGTATGAAGAACAAAAGAGTTACAGTAGCCTGCTGAAAGGAGAAATGTCATAAGTATGGGACCCTGAAGCATAAGGGAAGCATAAAAAATGTGATGGCGCATTATTAAATCATTAGTTTCTTACAAGTTATAATGTAGTATTTATTGGCTCTTATCTTCTTTAGAGTAAATTAAGTAAGATAATTTGAACTATCAATCAATGTTCTAGTCAAAATATCAGAATCGAATATGAAGGAAAGGATGTGATATAAGACATCCCAGCTTACAATAACAAGCTAAACAAAATCTCGATAAGAACTATTTGGTAGACTGTGAAGACTTCCGGTTGTGAAGAAGCTTGACAGTCAACAAAAATCCAAGACCAACCAACAAGAAAAGCAAACAGACACACCTGAACTCTGACTTCAACTTTTAGCTGAGAAGAATATGTCATGCTCTGGAGGCGAGCATGTTTAGGCAGTAATTTCAGTGAGGTCTCCTGCACATCGTTACTTTCAGGCCAAAACTCAGGCCTCTCAAACCTGACTTTCCCGAAACTGATAGCAGCATGTCTCCATCCATCAGATCCTTTCTTGGATGGGTCATAGCCTGGTTCTACGACAACTTCTCCGAGAGTGTCAAACAGATCTTGGAGACCATGTTCGATAAAATCGTTGTAAGAATTGATCTGATGGCTAACAAGACCCCACTCTTTGAAGAAGGCCCTTGAGGCGTCTTTGCAGAATTTTTCCAAGGTCCTCGTCCACAAATCACTCTCCTTGTCCATTTCCTGCGACGGTAAAAGTAAATGAGCTAGAATGATGTATCAAGCAGCATATAGATAAAAAAGGTAGTAATGCGGCAATTTACTTGTCTCATGGGAGACGGCAATACCTTAAAGAACGACGCCGGAGAAGCAGAAATCTCGAAAAGGGTGGCAGGAGGAACCCAGAACCCTAGTTAGCGCGAGGGAAGCTATGCACGAAGTATCGAGGGTTTTTTTATGGCCCGATGTTCAGATATCAAAACTGTGGTAGAATAGGCTCATATTGATCAACAAGGATTGTAAGCGGCGATCCATCAGAAGATGAAGAAAGCGAGAATGCGAAATGGTCAGCTTTGGGATGCGAGGTTAGGTTGTCAACAGTCACATAATAGTTCTCTCTCTTCTTCGGGGGTGCAGAGCAGGCAGCTCGCCGCCATGTCGGTGCGCGATGCAGAGATCGGAGAATAGCGAATCAGAGAGGAACGAGAAAATATCTTTAACCCTAAACTACCAAGAAGACGAAATCGATTTGACGCGCTGGGGGGAAACAAAAAGGGGCAGAAGGCTCGCGAGAAGCATGAGGGGTTTTTAAGTACAGAGGGGTTTAGGCAGGCTGAGGCTAAACTGGCCTGTTTTTTTTATTAAGTCAGATATTTAATTTTTTAATTAATTAATTGTACTATTTTTTTATCAGAAGCAATTTTAAAAATATAAACATTTTATCATAATGCAGCGTAGTTAAAATTCAAATCGAAAATATTTGAGATCTCTTGAAGCATAATTGTCACTGTACTATTTCAACAATAAAATGTAGAATTTGTTATTTCAGCAATTCCATATAATGTAAAATATGTCACTCCAACAGTTTTATAGAAGGTAAAATTTGTCATCCTAGTGATCTTACACGGTCGATCTCATGATCATATATGATAAGGTAAATCAAAAAGTTGCAGTTAATCACGACGGAATAGGACATTGTCTCAACTTTATCGAGATTCGATCCTTATCTATTTCAATAATTTTACTTCGTCGTAACCAATTTAATTATGTCTCATAAGCAATTATCGTTGTACTATTACGCTATAGAAGGATGCTTGAACCGGTCAGATTCACCAAAGATGATTGGAGAAGCCAATAGAGCCAAAGTTAATTATGCTCAAATTTATTTATTAAACAATTTATAGAGTTTAACTGAATTCAAACTAATGTTTCCATGAACTCAAGCTTTGTCCATTCGCCTAGCTTTATCTATATGAGTTTGATTAAAAATAAAATAAAAAGTCTAAGGAATAGAAAAATAAAATAAATGTTTAAAAATAACTATTAATTATAATCTTACTATTTGCATAATTTGATGCAGGATATAAATATATACGTCTCTGATGTAATATGAGTCAGATCTTGAGATCTTTTCTAATCTTGTAAGTGCTCCTTCGAAAACTAAAATAGTCAGCTGAATGACTTAATCGGCTTAACTCAACCTAGTCGGTGTTCCTTGTTGACTCAGTTGACTATGAATTTTGGAAATTTATTTTACTAAAATATCTAAAATGCATGAACACACTTATTATACCATAATGCATGATAGAAAAATATTTTTTTTATAAAAGTAAATGTTCTGATCAATATATCGTGGAGGATTAAATCATCAATCCACAAACTACTGACGTGCAAACTCCTCAAATATATCTATCGAAAAAAATGAAGAGATTTGAAAAACACTCAAAAGAGAGTTAAAATGATACTGGAAGTGGATCCCGACAAATTACTCCGACACTCAAATTATGATTTTGCGTGAGGAAAAAATTTAATGATTTGAATAAATTAGGATTGAGGTGTGAGTACTTATGTCCATAGGTATGGACAACATTTTATAGAATTGATATCTGAAATATTAATGCACGTTTAGAAAATATTATGAGATATCTATTCTAATTTTTTAAATAAGAATACGAACTATTCGTTTAAGAAATATTTCAAGATATTTTCATTATTATTAAGGTGAAATGGTCTTAAAATTTTTTAATTTTCAAGATGAATTGATTCTATAACTTTATCCTGTATAACACATAGAGTAATATATTTCCATCACATTACTAAATTTTATGATTCAATATGACACAAAGGTAGAAACTTTGAAAACATTGGTATCATGAGGTCCAACTTTGCATGCCCTAAATACTTTAAACAAAAACTATTTTCTAGAGTTTTCAAAAAACATTTTGAAAATAATTTTGAATTTAAATTTTCAATCAGGGTTTTGAACTATATGCACGTGAATTGTGCACAAGTCTTCCCTACGATTTATAATTTACATAATTCATTTGTGGTTTCTATGTATCGTAATGTACAAATTAAGTTCTCCGTGAGATGTAATCAATGTAAACCGCTACTTATATTTAATAAACCAAACTTTGATAACTCCTATCAATTGATGTTACTTTATCATTTTTGTTTAACAAACTAGATCAATTGATGTTATATTTCAGTATATGTTTATGTTGTACTATACATCTATTTTTTTTTAATCAGATTTTAAAAATTTTAAAAAATAATAAATCTCAATTAGTCCCATTGACTATCTCTGGGAGTGATCGGTTCGGCTCTACGGAAATTTTCCACTTGTCACCAGGGTAAATCGGGAAGTGCACGCGCAGTGGCCAGCCTAGAAGCCCAGCATCCTTTGATTACGTTCTCCATTTGGAGGAAATGTTCACTCGCACGCGCAGTGGCCAAGCCCAGCATTCTTTGATTACGTTTCCCATTTAGAGAAAAGTGACCAAGCCAGCATCCTTTGATTACGTTCCCCATTTGGAGGAAATGTTCACTCATCTTAGTACTGCTTTCTCCCAAAACTGTAGTAAATTCCAAAAATATTCACTCAGTTAATAAATACATATTGTTATGAAGATTCGAATTTGAAATCTCAAGCAACACATATCTCGATACTTATCAGTTGGGATAAGATATGAATTAATAAATATTTATATTTATTTAAAATTTTTAATAGAAAATTTCTGAAATTGCACAACGATGATATGCAGCAGTAAGTCGGACTGCTTCTGCATCCTCCTCAGACGTAACCTAATCTTTCTACCGTTTCCCGGCGCTCGCATGCCCTTTCTCCTGTTTCTCTCAGGCCGCCGTCTCCCGTCCCGTTGCCTTGAGTTCGGCAAGTACTTTGAGGTAAGTTGATGTATTATGCGAATTGCCACTGTTGGTTTGTTCGAAGAGTATCAAAGTTTGGTTTTTGTGATTCTTTGGAAATACACGAAAACTTTGATCCAACACTTTCTGAGTTTCTGAAGAGATTTACGTGGATGTGTGTTTTTTTTAATGATTTTCCCGTTATTTTGTTGTTGAGTTAAACTGTATACTTACCGATTTCTTGCTTTCCCCGAATCGGGAAAAACAAGATAGA
>JBBMKF010161196.1:0-10135 GCA_037834155.1 Curcuma caesia
TGTCGACCTTGCAAAGCACGTGGATGACTCATGTACCTCAAGGGAAGCCTTTGGAGTGTCATCATCATCATAGAACGATCACCAAACAACCTTAATCATGGTAGAAGGTTGTCATCGCGAAAGGGTCCCCAAAGAATCATTGTCATCTCAAAAGGGGCATTGAATAGACATTGTCATTTTGCAAGGCTTGCGATCATGCCGAACAACCATCACAAACGCCACCAATATTGTCCATTGTTTCTAGAGTTTAAATCGCTCATGACAGGTTAGTTGAGGGGTTTCTTCGATCTATTATTAAGCATGCTGATCAGCGGGCAGAGGGAAATGTTTTGCCTATATCAACTGACAGAGAGCAATATTTTATACCATGAATAACTCAGTTGCTATTACTATCAACCAGTAATTAACCCTATCATATAAGCAGATATATTTAGTTTTGCTCACAAAAAGGGCCAATGAAACTTGATCAAGTACTTGCATGCAAGCTTTAATATCGAACAATAATTGTAATATAATCTAAGGAACTTTGCTAACAAAAATAAACTGACAGTTTTCCAAGGACCTTTTTCTCAACATACATACATTAGAAACATCAATAAACAGCACATGAAGTAGGAGTTAAAACCAAAGCAAGTATGGCAAATTGATGTGATATAAAATATGAAAACAATTAAAACACTACATATGAGATATTTAGCACTAGGAATTATGAAAGTTGAAAACAAATAAGCAGACACATAAAAAAGATATCAGATCCACATCCTGCTATAATAGAAAGTTCTGATGAAGTAAATATAACCTTCACAGCTGTTAGCCTGGTGATCTCATTTCCCATCCTATCAACTAGTATGGGAAGGCAAGCTGGTAGATCCTTTTGAAGGTTGTCACCAAAAGTCGATATCACAAGGCTCATGCAAGATATCGCACATTCTTTAACCTCCTGGATTAAATTAATATAAGTTAGATTCCTCCTTGATCAAATTGTCCTACATACCACTGAGTTTTCATTTTTGATCTTAAATCATGATCCAATATGATTTAATCTGCATGTTTATTGAGTTAGCTTTGTGTTGTAAACTCTAAATCTAATTCATCAAAAACAGAACTCAGGACAAGCAGATCTTTATAGATATAATCATCTATTCATAAATACATAAATGAGAAAGATAAATTAGAATGCTAGTAATCAATTAAAATGAAAAAAGTAAAAAAAAAAAATCGTTGAATAGTTTCTTAATTTATAAATCTCATAAGAAGATTTCAAACCCTATGAGAAGCAAATGCCACAACATAAATTTGCTTTGGTTTTTTTCAAAGTTTTTAGTTTGGAGACATTATAATATAGATGAAAGGTGTATGAAGATTTCAAACCCTATGAGAAGCAGATGCCACAACATAAATTTGCTTTATTTTTTTTTCAAAGTTTTTAGTTTGGAGACATTATAATATAGATGAAAGGTGTTCAAAGCAAAGATATAGTATCTCACCAACCTGATCTTGATCTTGATTTGCCAAGCGAGCCAATATAGCACTATAGATGGGGCTAACATATGGTCTGAAGTCCGGCGTGGAAGTCTAGAAAAAGGGAAGCTCATTTTAACACCTCAGACAGCAACCAATATTAGAAAATAACATGTTACCTCAAAATTAGGGCGAAGTACACGAACTAATTCTCCGCAAACCCTTAATGCTTCAGCAGTTACTTTATAGTATCTTTCACCAACAGCAGATAGAACAGGACTGGAGAGAGCCTGAAGTTGTGCTTTAGTAAGCAATGAAAGAATAGAACAGGTATTCAATATTCATCTTAGAAATTACTTTATAAGCTGCTTTATAAAAGATATGGTGGATGTTTACATACAAGGTTGTGAAAATCGCAACGTAAAAACAATAGAGCGTCAATAATTCTTACGTGTGGCTCTTGTAGAATTGTACAATCCAAATATACAGGTGAAGTTAGTTCTACAAATAAAGGTTCAAAGTTTTTGTTTCTTTGTCAATTTCGAAATCATCCTGGAATGGTAGCCTCGATGTTCAGCCATGAATACACATGATATGGGATATGGGTTGGCATGAATATGATGGTATTCCCCATCCCCCCCCCCCCCCTCCTCCCTCCCTATCTTACTAGCAGAGGCATCCTAAATAATCAATGTGCATGAGACAGACTTTGTTAAGGTTAACTTAAAGTTGTAAGAATAGCATGTGTTAGATTAATTAATTCACAACTTAAAATGAAATGTCATAATTGAAAATTTTAAAACTAGCTGAATCAAGGGCTTAAATGTGTGCAACATATGTAAGAATGGTACAACCAATATATGATTGCCCCATTTTTAAAAACAAAACCACATAATACTTAAATATATAATATTTAGGTGTGATAATGAGATCATAAATTGCAAGTCACAACTCTTGTTACTTCTTCTTCCCCGGCATGGTTTCCTCTTGCATCCATGACTCTTTTTTGCTTTGGCACTTATAATTATTAGCTTGATATTCTGATATCACATGGCATAATATGTTGACTTGTTGATCATTGATGATTGAACAAGTAGCAGCAGCATGGCAAAGACTCTAGGTATTTTGCTAGGAGAATCCCTTGATGGTAAGATCAAATGGCTAAGAAGAAGCTGTGCTTCAACACATGCCAATGGGTGAATCTCCTAGCAACCTCGAGGAGGGCCAATCCAGCCTCCATTGTGCCCTTGACAAGTCAATCCTTCTCCATCTCAAGAAGCCTTGAATCAAGGAGGCACTTGAGGGAGAGCTTGAGGGATATAGTGTGATTAAGAAGTCAAGAGGCTTCTTAAGGACATGATCCTTTGCAGCGGCACCTAGCTGAACCCTAAGATGGCTTGCAAAAGTAATAAAGGGAGAGCTTGACGGCGGGGTCCACCTGGGGACAAGGGATTTCATCATGGCAAAGCAGCAACTGGAGGTGGAGGCTTGTGGAAGAAGATTGTCGTGTAGCTCACAAGTGCAAGAGAAGACTGGATTCACGTGACCTTAAGTTTGCATTATGCACAAAGCTCTTAGCCATAGAGGGCTTCGATTACTCATACATGTGTGAGAAAAGAGAGAGAGAGAGAAATGAGAAAATTGTCTACCTCCCAGTCAAGGGAATACTTCTTTTTGGACAGCTCTTGCTCATGTAAAGGGGCTCTATGAACCCTAAAACTACTAATGTGGACAAAAACCAAATAGACCAATCAACTATTAATCTACTGTTTCTGACAGTCACCACCAACACATCACTCTCATCATCCCCTATCACACAAACCCACTTCCGGACAATCACAATAAAATCTAATTGGCATCCATTTTGTGAACAATACTGGAATAACATTGAAGTATATAAAGAATAATAAACTAAGCAACTTCCTACACCATATTTAAGGTCTTGTTTCCTATGGGGAAAGGAAACATCTAGAGGAAAGAAAATTCATAGGAAAAGGTTGGAAAATGTTTCCCTAGATTTGATTTACTTGAAGTGAAGGGAAAAAAGTGGAGCTTTCCTTCCAATTGTTTCTTTGGAGGAAATGAAAGAGGGCCGACAAGTTAAATTTCAAAACTTTATTTGTTAAACACATTTAAAATATATATTTGAAGAAAAAAACAACTTTTCAAGTTTGGATTTGAGCTCCATTACATGCAAACAATGACTTCCCACCCACTCCACACACAAAATTGGGAAATATTTTCCCACTCTTTTCCATCCCTCCTATTTTTGCCAAAGGAAATGGAGGGAGAGTGTCACTGGGAAAATCTTTTTGCCACCTTTCCATCCATATTTCCTTCTTCCTGCCTATATTTACTTCCCTCATAGGAAACATGCACTAAATGTAGAGTCATGTCTTTTCCATGTAAACACATGACAAATAGCATAAGCCCAAAATAAAAATAGTTTTCTTTTACCTTAATGTACGGATGAAATACAGATGGTGAATGTGAAGCCATAACCAATCTGGTGAAAACAAGGGCCTCTATCTTTAAGTTTGAAGTGGAAGATTTGTCCTAGATAAAGGAACAAAAAATTAGCAATGCAGATTATGTTAAATGATCCTTACAAGGAGAGACAGCATTGCACTAAAGCACCAAGCAATAACTTACAGTTAAAGCCTTTTCGATCCCTGAAACAAGAGAGCTGATATGCTCAGCAAGACAATTAGGTAAGACAAGCACAAGTTCTTTCAACACTGAGAATGCTCCAACCTAAACGCATTTACTGCAAATTATCATTAAAAATACCAACACTAGCCAAGAACTAATGTAGGAAGACATCTTACCTTTGTTTTAATAGATTTTTCACGGAGTTGTCTATTGATTGATTTCACAATTTTTGGCACTTCTTGATTCAACAACCATCTTGGACTGCGGAATCAATAAAACAACATAATGTTACATCAAAAAAACTGCATGAGAAGAATAGCATTAGTGGTTTGGGCAAGTTGAAGTGAAAATCTTAATTAGGTATAAGATAATAATGGAACAATGGAACATAAGACATGCAGAAAATGAAATTTTGAAATAGAAAGAAGGAAAACATATAATAAATTGTGGAAAGGAAATATTAAAATAATAAAATAAAGGAAAATATCTATGAAAAGATAAGAGTGCAAAATATCCTTTATATTCACAATAATGTGATTCTGCCGCTAATATCTTTTCATTTGGAAGTCATTGCAAAAAAAGTTTCTTTTAATTTACTAAATCAACTTGTCAAATACACCTCAAGGTATTAAGTAAGAACTGATCCATTCTAGATACTAGTCAGAAGTCAGATATGTACTAGGAGCAACCAACATATCAATGTTTATACAGGGTGGTACTAGAAGGCACCCAGGTCAGGTGAAAATGAAGAAGAGGGTGGTGTGGCTCCAATGTGAAGAAGCAGGAAAAAAAAAAGGAAAGTGGGGATGAGGAGAGAAAATAAAAAATTATTAACTGATATGATGTTATCAAAATAGAATGTATAAATATTTGCTGACTTGAATTAGGATTGCAAAGGATACCAGGTCTTCCAACTGAAATTTAAGAACATCAAAGTTGCATTAGTGGTTTGAAGCCTAAGAGCTTGGTAAAGTGGCACTCAATATCCCAGAGACTGACTGTTCACCAACTATTCAATTAAAACATGCATTTAAAGTTGTCAGCTGATTTAAGATGGGAAATAGATGACTGAGAAGGTTCGGTAACTAACCCACTATCTAAAATTTACTTGTAAGTGATCTGAGCAAATATGATATTTGCAAAAATAAAGACGAACCCATTGCATATGATATAGAATTTTTTTTAATAATAGGTGTATGATAAACAGAACAAACCAAATTTAGCAAATAACATACAAGAACCAAATAAATAAAGAAGTGGTGCTACTTGGATAATTTGATCTTAGTTCATTTTAGCTCCACCTTGAATGGAAATTACAGATACTACTTTAACTGCACCTTGCAATTATAAAATACATCAACAGTGATCACAAGATACTCTTCAAATTGTCTAGCTTGAAAATTACAATGCAATTAATTACTTGCCCTGACTCATTAATGTCGACCTGTCCCTTTGACACATTACCAGTCTGGTGTAGCAACTCGATAAATGTGTTAAATACGTCCATCTGAGAAAACAAGGATATTTGTAGTTAAAGGACACATCAGCATATCTTGCCTCTCCAACAATGATTTTAGAAAAATTCTAGCACCTTGACATTCTCTTCTCTTTCTTTGAATCTTTCAATCAGCTTGGGGCATGCCTACAAACAGCATTAGGAACCATCTAGACCATAAGAAATGGGGTATAGAAAGTGGGCAAGTTACACTCATAACAATACTGCCAAGTAAAAATTAAAAAGGAAATATGCATGTCAATTTTCAAATAGAAATACACAACTTCAAATAAAAACCATAAAATTCAGTTGTTAGAAGATAGAACAGTGGTGATCACAAATATATATATGATCTTCCAAGATTATATGTAGCATAAAATAAAAGAAATTTAAATACTTCACATACCTCTGCATACAACATTGTAAGCATCTCCGGCCGTGATACAATAATTGCCTGTAAGCATTTGGCAGCTGCTCTTCTAACTTTCCAGCTTGCATCCTCGTCATCAGTATACTCATTTTCACTTTCACTGCAGAATTTAGAATTCAGAGCAAAAACACAGAAAGATAGTTCTGAGGTTATGCTTATAAACATCTAAGCAACATACTCATCTTCCTCCTCCTCATTCCCTTCTTCATCAGTGTCCTCCTCCATGTTATCAGTAAAGTTTGGATCATAGCTTAAATACTCCAAAGTTAGATTTAAAATATTATCACAGTAAGGAGATATGTCCCTTGGACATCTAAGCAGAAAACTCTCCAATGCCTGAAATAAGTTGGAAAAAGGTACATCTAACTATCTTTTACACAATGATAATGTAATCTATTTAAATTATGGAGAAGTTAACAAGGACCTAGGCCAAATTACCTGCAAACTGTATTCACGAAGTTCTTCATCAGATTCTGACGCACTCTTGCAGTAATTGATAAGCAATGGAACAGACTCACCAAGGTGTGGCCCAAAACGATATCCAACAGATCGACTAAAAGAACAAGAGTATGCACATTAAACTCTAATAATCTACACGATTAGGCATTACAGATGCACATTTAAAACAAATCAAGAAAGCAAAATATGATTGGTAAGTCAAATTGCTCAGAAGAGACTAGAGAACAGACATGAATAGATAAAAGTCACAGAAACAGGCAAGTTCAAATAGTAGCAAATAGCTCATGACAGAATCTAAAGATATATAATGGCAAAGACAGAAGATGATAACACTATCATACCTCCAACCAAAGTAGATGATAAGCAAACTGTAAAGTACAATTACTTTTTTTCAGGCTAGATTAAAATTTTAAATATCTCATTGGTAAATAAGCTTAAGTGAATTTATCAAATATTTCATATTACAGACAAATTAGTGTGTGCAGAGAAAAGACCAGGAAATTCACTAACCAGTCGACTCAGTGTTGGTTGACATTGAATTTATATGTTTGATTTACTGTAGAATTTACTGTCAGTGATCTTGATATATACTGACCTTGTAGGTATTGATTGTGTTGATTGATTTTTGATCCATATTTCAATCCATAAGTTGAACAAAATCATGAGATTTGTTCATTGATTTATATGTAATTGTTTGCAATCTATGATCTAAATTGTTTATCTGTGATCTGCAATTTGAGTGGTTGCTCGTCTGACCTGTCTCCATTGATAAAAGGTTTTTGGTTGAAGCCCAGTAGCTGAGTATACCAAATAAATCAGCCTATATTTTAATTTGTTTAACCTTATAGGTCTTGTATAATATGAAGTATAGATTGGATCTAAGTTGCACAATGAAACTTGGTTGGTTGTGTACTTGTGTTACTTTCAAATGGGTAGGAACCATAAAAGAAGTGACTTGCAGGATGTGATGCGGATTTTGGAAGATCAGATTCCAACTGGTGAATGAATTTAGAGGACCAAATTCATGGAAATGAGAATATTGTGGTTGTGACCTAGAAGTTCATTAGGGTCTACTTTAATCAGGAGCTACTTGATCATGATAGAGCTTAATTTGACATAAAGGCTTATATATTGTAGGCTCAGTTTAAGAGGTGGAGACCAAAAGGAAAGAAGGGGAGATCATTGAGCTCATGCAATCCAAGAAGGCCACCTTGGGATAGTATCTATCATTAGCGAATTATTTCTCTTTCCATTTGACTAATCATGAATTATCTATTGACGTGTTGTTAAATTTTCTAGGGGTGTATGATTAAGGTGTAGTGAATGATGATATATTTTTGTGCATTAGATAAGGTCATTGTTACAAATGTGCATAGATTGATGAAATGTACATATGCTAAAAAAAGGAGAAACTCTAAAGGAATAGTTCATGTTGTTCATGTTGAGTTTGAAGAGAGAATTGTGATGTGTTCAAAACTGGAGACAAGGTCAAGGTATGGGGCTGGCGATTAAAGTAGGGTTAAGTCCAAATGTTATTTGAATTTAGGTCGCCTATAGTGAAACCACACCGAACGAGGAACCTCAATTTATCTTATTGTCTCTTCTAGTTGGCTTCTTCTAATTATGCTGTGCTTTTATCTCTTATACTTCATTTCATCATAGGATGCTCTCATTGATTTTCCTTGATTTGCATTCATGCTGTGAAATCATATGACCTATGATGATTATGGACATTATAAAATATGAGATTAGGATGTAATGTATAATAGACAAAGATATGATGTTTATGGATATTAGTATCTCATTCAATGACACACAGGTATGGATCCAAATGTCCAACAAGATTATTTATATTATAAATTTTTACCCCATCAATAGGGGAATTGGATGGCAATTCAAAGTGGTTGGTGTTCAAGTGTCAATGTCACACGAGTACATAAATGGTGGATAAAAAGTCCATATATAAAAGATGTTAATCGATAGATAATGATGATCATGCTTTAGCATCATGAATTGTTTTATACACATGAGCTACTAATGAGATATTCTTGCAATATGTAAAATGATACGTAACATAATTTAAGACTACCTCCCATATATTAAGCTCTTTCAAGATGTATAATTATAGTGATCACCAAGCTTGTTAGTTGGACAGTGTCGAACATGATGTAATTCGAGCTTGTGTACCCATGTTTGAACAAACAAGCGATGCCACTTTCAAGGGGAGGTAAGAGTGGATGGGAAACCTAATTTAGTTCATTGTTACTCAATTTATCCTTGTGGCATATATTGAAATTTCATGTCATGAAATCCAACACAATCAAAATTTTAACCTTCCAATAAAATTTTGAAACCCAATACCAATCTACATAGCTAATCTCTCTGGTGTCATCCATGCAAAGGACTAATATATTGGACTAGGCCATGATGAATTTTGACTAATGTTTATTAGTCGAGGTGCTTGTTATATTTTTGTAACTTATTTTTCTAAAAATTTTAATTCAACTACCTCAATATTTAAAATGTCATCGGAAGTTAGAGTTGGTCTCCTACCTTTAGGGCACACTGTACATCGTGTTGTTTAAAATTGGGTTGTACTTCAAGGTGTAGGTCTCTCTTCTTCACTGATTTGTGTAGAGTTCTAGTGTTTCAGGCTCACATTCCTCCTAATCACATAAGTCTCATGTTCCTCCTAATCACAGGAGTCTGAGGTGGTGGCATCTCTATCTTTACAAACTTCATCGACGAGACAAACTCCTAGGTCCTCATTTGCCACACTTCTCAATAAATCTCAACATTGTCTCTTTGCCATAATGATAGTCGCTCAATTAGCTCCTAGCTATCAAGCCACTAGTAAGGGGTGAACCCGAGATCTAGCCCAACGGTTTCATTATAGGAGCTAAGTTAAAGTCATAGGCACAAAAAAGATCAAAGTATGATGTAAAAAAAGTAAACAGGGAAACCATACTTGAAAAGAAACAATTAGATAAGTAGGCTAATTAAACAAGAAGAAAGAGACTGAGAAGTTCAAAAGAATGGTAAAAGAGATCTAAAAAACTTTTTTTTTTACAATTTTCAAATTTTTCTCCTTTGTATTTGTCTCATATTGAAGAACTACTAGTGAATATCAAACCATAAAATTTTGTTGGTAGCAACTTCAATTAGATTAGCCATTTTATATTATTTTCAACATCTCTTCTCTCCAACTTAGATGGTTGTAAACTTCTCTTTCTAGCATTTCTCCCCTTTCAATGTAAATTATTGAAACTCCAATCTTGTTTTTTTAATCTGAAACACTTTTCTCTATTAGTTGCAAGTTCAAGGAAAATAGATTAGTCCGTCTCTCTTCTAGTATTTTCTTTTTCTCGAGTAGATGCCAGAATTTACAAAGCTAGAATCATAATGTATCTACTTCACTCTACAACCTTTCACAAGTGTCATTTCATTTTTCGGAAAATTCAAAATCCTATGCTATCTTCAATTTAAGATGAGTAAGCAAGAAGATTAAATTAAATTCTTTGTAAGTCAACATAAACTTTGTCATTTGACAATTTCTCTCACTTGGTGTCATTAATTTTCAATCCAACCATCAAAACTTCAGAATAAATTCAACTTTTTGCATCTTCTAGCCATTGTAG
>JBBMKF010161410.1:0-37627 GCA_037834155.1 Curcuma caesia
TCTTACAACAAAATTTTCATTTTTATAATTATCATTATATTATATTTTCTTTGATAGATAAATATTTTTATATCAGTCAACAAAAGAGATGTACAATATGCAATATCTTAAATATCCTATATTATGTATAGGATCGATTTATATACATTTATCTTAATTTTATTATAAGTATCCGATATATTAATCCTTTCTTTTCAAAAATAACTTTGTTTCTAGTTATTCATATGATGAATCATACGTATATATAATAAGTTACGTATGTGAAGTCAATTTTGAGCTTTCTCTATAACAAATCTTAAATGGGGTAATTGAAGAATATGTGATATTGTGTCTCCTATGATATTATGACTAATATTATTAGTCATGATACAACCTCGAGTAAACCCGATCAGATCCTATCATATCAAATCATTGTACGCTCGGTCAATGCCCTTCACGACTACAAAGGCCTATTAAGCCCCGACCTTTTCTACTTATAAGTGGCTATAGCGGTTTTGGAACGATGAGAGATCTAGGTTGAGCGGGCTCTCTCCGATACCAACTTCAGATAGTCCCTGATGCAAAACCAACTCCAACTAGACTGTCCACCTAAAGAGCAATTTCAAACTAATGACAAGATAACACCAGAGATAGATGGACGAACAATTATCTCCCTTGACACAACGGTCCGCTTGTATGGTTAGCCGATGGGCGGCGCCTCGCTCGTGTGATCATTTATGTAACCCGCCCAAGGCTGACATGTCTGTCTACATAGACCTCCTACCTCCGCGGTTGTATAAGGTGTCGCGAAGGTATTTTTTTTTTCACTTGCAAAGGTTAATCTTCTTTGTCTTCCTCTTTTGAGCTCTTAAACGCTCTCTCATGCACGCAAGCCTCCTTTCTTCCAGTCCAGTATTGACTTGATCGTCGGAGAGGTCACACCGATAATGCCAACTTTAATTCGACTGACGTGCTTTGATCAGCAAGGTTCCAAAAGTGGACTCACCGGAGGGCAACCACCATTGCCACCTTTGCGAAAGAAGATGAGGCGAACCTGAGCGGGTGAAAAAGAACTCCATCAGGTCCTAACCAATATGATCAATAATAGTGGCTATCTTATTATCAAATAGTTATTTTCAACTCTTGCATTGTTATTATCTGACCTATACCATAAAAACTACAATCAAGCTATATATATATGCTTTGCCCCAACCATTCAATTTGGATATGGCTATCGATCGAAAGGTCGATCGATCGCCCTTATGTTGTCCATCCACTCACTCAATCTTTGACAAACGACACCACACCAACTCACAAACAATTGGATCGTCTAATTTGGCTTGATTGAAAGAAGTTCACTCAAATTGAGTTAGGGCTGACATCATCGTCTCCTCCCCCACTGTGATGAAGATACAGTAGTACTGCAGCATGTGCAGGGCTTTAATTAATTAGTTTAACGAGGAATTAAGAGGTTTATTTGATGATCAGTTGCATTGCTTGAAGGAGCTAGGGAAGCCACCTTCCCCTGCCCTTTTGATTTACTTTGACAAATTATTTTCATAAAATACACAAATAAATTAAACAAAACCCTAATTAAAGGCCAACTCAAGGTTTATTTTACATGCATGATTAATGGACATTAATTGCTCATGTTCTTGTCAAAAAGGAAAGAGAAGTTGAGACTTGAGAGGATGTGAAATATTTATAATATCCAAGGAAACAATTTTAATTTCTTTTGGGGGGATCCACCATGATAATAATAATAATTATTTTAATCCAATTCCTAAGCAATAACTTCTGGTTGATCATGTGATTAATAAATAATATCGAGGTGGAAAGAAGAGTTTGGGGGGAAAAGACCTAAAACGGCGCTTAATCTTTTGGTTTTGTTCCAATATAAGATACTTCTTAGCAAAAGGGCCCAAGAAATTTCATAATTTAATGAAATTTTAAAATATTGTAGTGAATAAGATCTTTTATGCAGAAAATATTGGAAATAAATATAATGACAGGACTAATTGTATATCACATTCTTTGTAACTTTTAATAAATTTATTGCTGTATGTACTATAAGTCATCCTTTTCTCTCTATCATTGGCCGTATTATATCTAAATTAGTATTATTAATTTTTATAAAAATTAGTTTTTTCTTCTAAAGTAAATATAGATTTATTAAGTTATACCCCTATTCAATATTAAAAATTTTATATTTATATACTTTAAATAAATCAAAAGCATATTTAGTCAAAGTATACTAGTATTTGTTAGCTTCTTATTTATTATATTAAGCATCATGAACCTCCCATGCTTGTCTTTTATGTCAAGTAGGTTATTTTTTTCGAAATGAGTTTGGTCATCGTCTATATGTTCTCGAGTCACCTCTAAGCGCGAGTAAGGAAGCGGGAGTAAGAAAACCAATAATCTCTTACTTGTCCTATGGGCAAAGAAATTGTTTTTGCGATAAGAAAGCAATTGATCAGTATGAGGGTTCAATGACTTAAGACTAGGTGTGGGTAGCAAGACACAACAATGCATTAGTGAAGCCTCATTCTCATATATAGCAAGGTTCTTCGAGTTAGTGAAACACTATATTTGCGCAAAAGCCTAAGTGCTATAATGCCAAACCAATTCGATGTTTCACCTTATGTATACAAGCAATCAAAACGAATAGTATGCTCGGTGAGTGATAGCTCAATCTACATATAGAAAGCCCTATCATAAGAAAGTACCATGTTAGGTTCCTTTCCATAGCCGGCCAAATGACTACAAGATCAACGTGTAATCCACCTCAATTCTACAATTTCAATCCTTATTATTTTTATATCATTTGGATAATTTTTATCATGCAATAATTAGAACAAAAACTTAAAATATTTATGAGTAATGAGATTTTATTTTAATGATTAATTTGTATTTAATCCCTAGTGGTGAAAGGCACACACTAATCCGATTATCTTTTCAACTAACACGTGCTTGGGCCACTCCCAATTATAGTCTTGAAAACTCCATAATTCTTCGCATTCTTGATGCGATAGTTGTTGGGAAATTATGGCTTGGCATTATGGCTAATTAATTCACACTACCCAAATTATAATCATCCTTAATTAAGAACATGTGAACCAAAAAAAAACAAAAAACAAAATATTTTTTATTAAAAAAAACTATTTTCATTAAATTAAGTTTAAAAAATAAAATAATTATTTAAGTAATCGTAACAAGGAGAATTGATAAATTAATTTTAATGTTGATATTTAATCATCTTTATTTTTTAGAAAAAAATAAATAAAAGATTCTTTTTACCCCTAACATTTTATAGTGCTATTTATCTGTTTAATACATTTATTGTGGTATTTAATTTTGAATATTATTTGTATATATTGATCACAAAAATGAATACCTCTTCCACTATTTGTGTGGGACCCTCCACCAGCCGAAATAATTCTACTAGAAGAAAAAAATAATAATAATAAAATTGATCTAGAAAAGAATCCATAAAATGAGAGAAATAAAAAGGGTGAGGAGGGAGGAAGGGAGGGAGTGAGGAAGGTGGGGGTGGTTATTCCAGGAGGAATGAAGACGGTAGTTTAGTGCCTAAAAAGGAGCCTCCTTTCCTCTTTCTTCTCTTCCTCATCCGCTCTCCTCGCCCAGCATCAAACGTGAGTATCCGCAGCTTTATCATCTTCGAGATCTCCGTTTGGTTCCTCCCTCTTTGCTGTAATTTGTTCGATTTTGAATCGATGATAATGAGCTCCGTCTTGGTCCGAGCATGCTAAAGATGTGAATTTTTTTGTGGTTCTTTTTTGTTTTTGATCTCAGGGGACCAAATCCGGAGAAGAAGATGCCAGTTTGTGAGTAAAGCTTTTGTCTTTCAGCTGGGATCTTTGTTTTGTGGGTTAAATTTTTGAGGCAGTTTCTTGTTTCCGATGTCTCTGTGTTCCGCCCTCTTCTTCTTTTCCCTCCAATAATAGAGCATTCTTGGAATCTCTATGATAAGATTGATAGGTTACATTTTTCGCCATCCAGATCGACCCTTCGTCGATTTTGGCCGGGTAGCATTTTCTAAAAGGGCCAAAAGTTCAATTTTTATTGTATACCGAACGCTGCAAACGATGTTTAAACATTGATTCTAGAGTCGTTTTGTGTAGAGAAAAAAAAAAGTTTCAGTTTTAGTTGTTACGGTGTGGTTGGTTTTCCATTTTTGATCCGGTGGATCATTTCTTGTAAAGGGAATAGGGACCTCAAAATGTACCCCGCAGGGAATTAGGTTTTATCATTTGGTTTGGAATTGGGAGATATGTTGGAAGACCGCCTTTATTTGATCTCCAGGGTGTTTGAGGGCAGTTCTGACCAAGAATCCAATTGGCATTACCTGGCTTATCACTTCCATGAGTCCTTGAACACAAAGAAACGAGTATTAGACGAAGGATTGGCAGAAGTGGAGGAGGAGGAACAAGGTAAAAGGAAGAAATCTCTGCGCCAACCTGTTAGCCCCAACAAGGGAGATATGAATCAATCTCTCGACGATTCTGATGATCACACAAGCAATGAGGCACACAGTAATCCAAACATCTTGAACAGGCTCACTGGGGATTTAATAATGACATGCTTTCTGCATCTTTCTCGGTCTGATTATGGTGCAGTTGCATCTGTCAACCGTGCCTTCCGCTTGATGATTCGGGATCTCTACAAGCACCGACGCAGGCAGGGAATAACTGAACACTGGGTCTATTTCTCATGCACTGCCCTGCAATGGCAGGCATTTGATCCATATCGCAAACGCTGGATAAAAGTTCCTCCGATGCCTGCTAGTCTTACCGAAACATTTACCTTTTCAGACAAGGAATCGCTTGCTGTGGACACGGATCTCCTGGTTTTTGGACGGGAGATGATTTCTTCTGTTGTTTTGAGATATAGCATTTTGAGCAACTCTTGGTCCCCAGGAGTTGTTATGAACTCACCAAGATGTCTGTTTGGATCAGCTAGCCTTGGGGGAAAGGCCATTATAGCTGGTGGCATTACCAATAACGGCGAGATTCTGAACTCCGCAGAGCTGTATGACTCAGAAACTCGGACTTGGGAGGCCCTTCCTCCCATGAATAGAGCAAGGAAGATGTGTTCAGGGGTGTTCATGGATGGCAAATTTTATGTTATTGGTGGAATGGCTAATGAAAGGGAGGTGTTGACATGCGGGGAAGAGTACGACTTCAAGAGAGGCTCATGGAAACTGATTCTAAACATGTCTGCCGGTCTCAGTGGTGAGAATGGTGCACCACCACTTGTAGCTGTGGTGAACAATGTGCTGTATGCAGCTCGCTACGCTGACAACGTTGTGATGAAGTATAACAAGGAGTATAATACATGGGAAGGGCTGGGAAAGTTGCCAGAGAGATCTGACTCAATGAACGGCTGGGGCATCGCCTTCCGAGCCTGCGGCGAACGATTAATAGTTATTGGGCGCCGAGGACCTCGCGGAGGGATGATTGAATTGAATTCTTGGGTTCCAAACGGAGGGCGGCCTGAGTGGAAAACCATTGCCGTTATGCAATCTGGAGACTTTGTTTTCAACTGTGCTGTCATGGGCTGCTGATTTTTCTTATTCAAGGCATAATTGTATTTTACTTCTTGCAAGAAAGATGTACAATGCTGGCTTGTAAGGAGGGGGCATAAAACACTAATTTTGCCTAATTGGTAGTTTCTACCTTCTCTGATATTTTGGTTGAGCTGATGAATCAATTGACATCTGCCACATCTGTAACATCAATTTGCATCATTACTTTTTGTATTCAGTTTCACCCCATTCATAAACATTAAGTTGGAAGCATTCTGTTAATTTTATGATACAGGACAGTGAATGAAAATGTTATCTTGGTTATTTGTATCAGTTAGTTTTGTAGATAATTGTTAATCCTAGACAATGTTTTTTGTTATTTCAAATCTTCTTCCTCCCATATAGTTACTCTTCAACAGTTCAAAGTGAGTGCCATCGAGCTCAGAACTTTGCAATTCTCAATGGTTTAGGAGTCACTGTGATTACTTGAACCTTGTTAAATTAGTGTTTTAGTAGATAAGTTGCATTTGCTGATCGTGGATGTTAAACTAATGCATATGCTTCTGGGTGTATTTTGTTCTTAACGACTTTCGACTGCCTTCATTGAACTAGTTCAATACCAGAAAGCAAGATATGCCTATTGATGCACCACCATGATCTTATTTTTCATTATCTTTAATTGTGTGCTTTAACTTCTCTAATTATTGTCATGTTCAGCAACCTTTGTTTGCTTGCTCTTTTTGATAGTGGATCCATCCTTTTTCTTGCAGACGCTAAACTTCTTGTAAATGATTGATGAAGCTGTGAATTATAGCTGAATTCTTTTTATTCACGTCATGCTTTCCATGTAGGTATTGTTTAGCATGTCAAGTGTTTGCCTTTGGGCTATGATTTTGTGTGTGTCAATCACTGTCGTTAAACTATTACTTCCAGTTCATCCTTCCGTCAAGTGTTTGCTCTGTGAAGCCCATTAGTTCCATATAAACGATAAACAAGAGTGAACTGTTACATCTTCTTCCAATCAAAAGTAAAGTGCAGGGTTTACTAAATGCTAAATACTAGCAAACATTTAACAGCTCAACTTGATTCAAAATTACAAAGGCGACAATTGTGGATGGGGAAAAGGTTTCGACTGCGGTTTTTAATGAAAGGACTGCGAGCACTCACGTGTGTCTGCGAGAGTCGATCGAGATCCATGGTGAAGTGTACTGCAGAGCGAAAGAAAGCAGCGAGGCGCGTTGAGTGGACCATGAACTAGTACACAGAGGAGGATGCAGAGAAAAGGAGAGGCGGCAGCAGGGCTCTTCGAAGGAGGTGCAACATGGCGGCTGTCCTCGTCAGCAGTACGTAGGTTGGAAGATTTCCGTGCAGTGCAGATGATCTGCATGCGACAGGGGATCCGTGCCGTTCATCAAGGTGTTCTTGTTCTTCCTGCTTCCTAACTCACTCACTGCGTTAATGATGGCTAGTCGCAGGATCTGGATCTGCATTCGTTCACATGATTCAAGAATTGTGATGGTCCCCTTTTTATTTTATTTGTGGCGCAGTGAGTTACTGTTAAAAATGTTCAGAAACTACGTATGGCAATAAGATTTTCAATTGCTGAACTAGATAAATTATGAAATCGTCACACAAAATATTAATGGTTAGTGTAAAAAATGTTTACTAATAACTGACCAGAAGAAATCATTGAGCTGATAGATCTATGGATATATAGTAAACTAAAAAAGAAAGCCTTGTGCAATTCGAGAAGAATGTTTTAAAAAAATCTATGAAGTTGTGTGAGAAGACATAAAAAATTATTATTGGTCATATAATTTTTAGTTTTTGAAGAATTAAAGAGGAATTGAAGAAATACCTTCCTATTTTATTTTTAATCAAAATTTTCTTTCCATTTAATACCTGAATTTTGATGCTTTGATTATTTCATATCTTTTACTTCGTTTGTTCCTTTCCTTTTGGTTGATTTATGCACCTCTTGTCGTTTTATCCTACCTTCTCTCTCTCTCTCTCTCTCTATGCACTTTTATTACTTTATCTGTATCTATATTCATTTCATCTTCTTGTATTACACCAGTTTATCTGAAATTGTTGTGAAATTAGTTGGGTTAAAGATTTTCCCTCGCCAAGTATTGTAAAGACTGGATCCACTTTAAGAACCTTGTCACTGTGAATCTGATGGATGGTATGCAATAGAAAGTTTGAAACAATCACTGCAAATTTTACCAAGCCAAAATATTTCAAAAGCTTAAAACAACTACATATCTATCATAATATAACACGCCATGTAACATAATTGAACCTTAAATTACACTGATGTGATAGATTAGCAAAAGTTGCAATTTGACCTTCCTAAAATTGCACAAGCTTCCTAGATACTTCAGTATATATACAGAACTGAAAAGATCAGGCACAAAGCAAAGTTTCAAGTGAAAATTCCCACTAAAGGTACGCAGAGTTACCAGGCATGATTACCTGAAAAAAAAAATAATAACAATAAGATACAAGATCACAAATGGGCATATTATAATTGTTTAACAGAAAACTGAGAGAGATTGTCTTCATGGATTTGTTGGCTTACTAAATTAGAGCACTAATAGTTCTCGCTCCAATGTCTTCTATCATCGTCGAAAATCATAAAACTGCTATCCATCCATGTGTTTGATTCTGATTGGACATCTATTTCATCATAAGTTACAGGTCGACTATTTGAGGAATCAATTGTGGGCTTTGGCTCCCTTTCAGCATCCACCTTGTTGGCTGACGTCCTTGATTCACGCTCTACCTTCACCTCATCCACAGTTACAAACCTATCACCATGTGAAGGTTTTGGTTTTCTATCAGCGTCCCCTTTGGAAAATCTAACACGTCTAAGGTTCTTCCAAGATTTGGATTCCTTTTTATTCTCATCCACATCAAAAGTCACACGCTTGTCGTTCTTTGTGGTTTTTGATGCATTTTTAGCCTTCAAAAAAGATAGCAAATATAGACTAGAATGACTGCGAAATCCGCAAGAAAGACTATAGATATGAGAGCCAATTTGGTATCTGATAGAAATTAAAGAGAAATTTTGAACTGTGTAATAGCTATTTGCCACATCAAATGAGAAAGAAAAAGCAAAATTACCATGGGGAGAGAATAAACATGAATTAGTGCATACGATCTATCAAGGACAATTAGATTCCACAAACAAAATAAGCCTACATGCACTGACGAATCTTGTGCATTGTTTTGGTTACAAACAAAACATTTGCATTATTTTCAAAAACTTTTGGCACCTTGTGTTAATCACTACAGAAGCATATGCGCTTAATGTAACATATATGTTCCAACTGCCTATGTTAAAGAATAATAAAAACATTTGAGGTGTGTTGCCACAGTTATATGTCAACTAAGCAACTCAACGAGTTGATAAAATTTCAAAAGCAAACTGACTGCCTCCATTCTAACAGTTTAAAATGTTAAAGTGCACAATTGTATAAATTCGAAGTAATCCTAAATGTGTATGCTATTAATGCATTAACTCCAACTTCTAAAAAGAAAATAAAATCCTAAATATTATAACAATATGGCTAAACCACCAACATCAAGAAGCTCACAAAGATTCACCCAAAGAAGACAATATTTATGGTAGAATTGATAAGGCAGGCAACTCTGAATATGTAATGGGAAATGGTTAGGTTCAATCATCCCTCAAATTATTTAGAAAATCAAGAAGAAATCGATGAACAAGGGAATAACTGGCTCCAACAGTCAATTAAAGAGGAAAACTACTACAACTAGAAGATAAAATTATATAGGATCTTAACCCCTTTATAGACTTGCTCTTTGTAAAATAATAACTTAGTTCATCCCAAATAAAACTCATGCCGAGCTTCATTTAAAAATTCTAAAATTCCTCCACAAATTCTCTCGACCATTGATAAACAAACAATCAAATAAGCTCAACCATTCGAAAAATAATAATAAATTAATTAAAATAACTAAACGGCTAGAACCACCATTTGTCCTTACGGTCGGACAGTAATATACCCAAAAAAACTTGAACTGGCAGTTCAAACAGCTGATTCATGGTTAAATTTTGCCTTGGACTGTAAGCAGCCCATCTAGGGATGGGCTGGTTACGGTTCCGGCCCATTTAACTGGGTCAACGGATGACCAGCCCGCTGACCCGGTTACAAGTCCTGTGGTTGGGTCTACATGTGACCTTGTGATCACGGATTCGAGTAGCAAAACTAACTTCTTACAATACAGAGTAAGATAACGTGCAATAGACTCAATGTGATTTAACCCTTCCTCGATAGATCGCTGATAGACAGGCTGACCCGCAAAAAATCCATCATCTGATAGGACGGGACAGGCCAGCCCACCATCCTAACAGGCTGGAAAATCCTCAACCAAAGGTGGGTTGCAAGTTAAGCAAGTCAATCCATCAAAAAATATAAAAAAAGCCCTACAATTCATTGAATTTGATCATTTCATGAATAAATATTTCTAAAAAATCCCAATAAAATTTCTAATTCTTAATTTCACACCTATACATATTAGCCAAAGCAATTGATATAAAAAATTCACAACTTTCACTTCAAAAATACATATATCACCATAAATCCATAATCCAATTTTGAAAATTTTCTTTTCCTTCTCAACCTACGGGCCAACCCGAGCCTGCCACGGGGCCAACCCGTCTGGACCCGCAATCCGCACGGGCTGGCCTGTTTAGGCCCGCTTTTAAATAAGTTAATAAAATTTTAACTCAACCTGCTTAAATTATTTGAGGGACAGACCAACCTAACGAGCCCAACCCAAATTGACAATTCTATTCCCCAGGACCCTACATTGGCGGGAGCTTCATGCACTTAGCTGTCCTTTTTAGAACAAAGCTAATATAAAGACTGAAAATATGAAATGTAATTATGGTGAGAAAGCATAGATATTGCTGGAGAACAAAGACAACGTAAAGATTGAATATTTTAAAATATGTAGATTAAAGACAATGTAAAAAGGGATATTGAGGGAGATAAAATTAATAAGGTAAAGAAAAAGTTGTCAAAATAGAGAGGGGAGTTTGGAGTTTTGTGTGATCTTCATATCCCCTTAGGATAAAAGGAAACTTTTATGAGATTGTTGTACAAATTGTCATACTTTATGAATCAATGTTTGGCTATTAGAAAAGAACAAATACAAAAAAATTGATATAATAGGAATAAAAGTGTTAAAATAAACATATGTAGTTGCTAAAATGATAAAAATAAAAAGTCAACTAGGTGTAGATCTAACAGAATAAACTCAGAAAACATAGATTGAGATGGTATAAACATGGTTAAAAATGAACAATAGATTTTATAGTTAGAAGAGTTAAATCCAACAAGTAGGTGTAAGTGAAGAAGGAGATCAAAATAACATTTGTCAATATAATAAAAAATAATTTAATAAATTTGAATATTATTAGAGATACCGCTTGTATATAACTTAATGGAGAGATTGTCAAACCCAAATAATTGGGATGCACACACATTTATGATGACAACGACAATGACTATAATAATATGGCCACAACTAAAGATATACAAAGGAATAGTGTTAATTAGTATACCTACAACAACAATAAACCAAATCATGTGTCCACTATGTCATGTTATTGTCATTGCATGTGTCCAAGCTTCTATATTCAGTTCATTCCAAATAATGGATATAAAGACACAAGATTAATAAGATGGGAGAAAAATTGAAACATTTTGTAGAGAGGATCACATGTTAGTGTTATAACTCACAAAGGATCTCAATATAATGATATAAGATTATACATACCTTGTTCAGAAGTTTTTGAAATGCATCAGGTCCATTTTCTTCAAGAAATTTCTCCGCTGCTAAAAGAACATCATCTGGTTTACTGAAGATACCTTTAATCCTTGGAACATACCAAATTTTCACTGTTTGTTGATTCATCACCATTGGCCTCACAAAATGCTCATAAACATATGAAGCGCCATTGAAATATGGTAAGACCAGCCAGCAAGTAAACATCAACTTTGCATAAGTCCAAATTGGAAACCTGCAACAAAGTTAAACAGCAGTAGACTTAGAACCACAAGTTCAGAATAGTAAGTCCACAAAGTTCACAATTTTTCTTCATCCTTTCCCCTCCTCCAGATCATAGTTTTTGAAATAAAAAGAGAATTCCACAGGAGGCAAACATTTTAACATTAAAAAAAATTACATATAATCTACTAAGGACACTCATTAAGCATGAAAATTCAGAAGCTTCCAAGTAGGTACCATCAAAAATGGAGAGTGTGATAAAAATAACAGGCCATTTACCAACACTATCCGACTCACAAATTTACCGGCTTGAGTTTGAGTTAACCATGTTGGGCAAATAAATAGGTCACTTTTGGGTTTAATAAGCTAACCAACGATACTTTAACATTCATTTCACAATTAACATAGAATTTATTTATAACTCATAAATTGAAACCAATCAGGTTTGAAGTTAAATGGAATGTGGATAAATGAGACAATGATCTATTTATGATCCGTTGAACTGAATTGTCACCACAAATCAACATAAATTGTTTAGAATAAAGCTAGAAAATCATAATAACAAAACAACCATGATCCAAACTATCTAGGATCACTGCATACATTTGTTGTCGAGATTATGAAGGGATCTTAGTATCTTATCATCTTAATACACTATTATCAAATTGGTCTCTCATTGTCCAATGAGGCAATCAGGTCAGGAAAAAAATAGGGTCCTACAATTTAGATGGCATACATTCATAGCTACAAATGCATACACAGTGAGAGAGCTATTCAGTTCTTAGTAGTAAATATCTAGATATAATATATCCACAAAAATTATAGTTAAAAAATTGAGCAAATTTAATCTATTTGAACAATCGTCAAAGGAGTTTTAATTTGTTTTCTAGCACATAATGAGAGTTTAAAACTGTTTTCTACCACATAATGAACAACAAAATACAAAAAAAAAACTAAAAATAAGTTGTGTTTATGACCAAAAAACTTGGAAATCAATGAGTATTCCCTTTATCTGAGATTTAATTGATAAGAAAAAACCATTATGCAATCATTATATATTAACCTCATATTATACACATTTTTTTAGGTAAGGTAGGACTCATAGGGTCAAATATTATTGTCGTAACACAAGAATATAAGTGAAACAAAATTCCTTAGTAGAGAGTTCAAAGATACATACACTCTTGAGGGATTTAGAAAAATATTCCATGTCATACTAAATCCAATAATATTTTCGTGTTTTAACTCATCATTTAATCATTACTTTTCACTTACATGATCCTTTCTAGACACAGGAACATTACTTTTTATTTAATCATTACTTTTCACTTACATGATCCTTTCTAGACACTGGAACATTACTTTTTATTTACATTAAATTAAAAATAAACTGAATCACTTTTTCAACATGTGGTCTATTGATGCAAATATGCAAATATTAAGTTGGCTTGAACCAAATAATTGACTTAGTGTAAGTTAGCCAATCAAAGGCAAGCAATTTGTAGTTGCATATGTTTTGGAAGTGTGCATAGCTTGTAGTATGTCTTTGTCTACCTGTTCGTGTTGGTTGCAAAATATACCGTATGTGAAATAAAAAAATCTAATGCTGCAATAAAGCAGTCCAATTTTGAAAAACAATCAAAACAAGATGAAGTTTCAGGAAACTGTTACAAATAATTTTTCGCTAAAAGAAAATGTCAAGTAACCAAGCATAAGTAATTAAAGATATGGGATGTACCAATAGGACCGAGTGTACTAGGGTGGATTCAGAATTTAAAATCAGTCTGACTAGCAGTGTTGTGTGTTTTGAAGAGGTCATTAAGTACATTGATGATATCAAGAGTCGAGACTAGTCTCCAGACTATACTATCTTTAGAATGTGGTTTGGGGTACCATTTAGTCATTCAGTATGTTGATTAGTAATTTAAACTCGGCCTGATGGATCAGTATCATGTACAGAAAGAAATTGCTAACCAGAGATGAACCTGAGACTAGTCTCCAGAATATATATTATATTCAGAATGTGGTTTAGGATACATAAATGTACCAATGAAGATTCCTAGCAAACTGCTCTTACTATCGTTATGCATGTGCAGATTAGAGACAAGTAGTTTATAGATGATTGATCAAACAGATACTTTATTTTAACTAGACAATAGACTACGCCAGTTTACTCCAGTATCAGCTTTTGTGAAAAGAATTTTTTTTAACACAGTACATAAGAATTAAGAATTCATTCATACATGGAAATATAATATTATAGAAGTAAATACCACTCAATAATACTTCCAAAAGTCAGCTCAAATAGTGTAAGTAAAGAATGCAACACCCAGTAAGTAAGCCACTGCTGATCATCTACGGGTGATTTACTTTCTATTGCTTTCACTGAAGCATACCTGCCAAAAACAAAATATTAATCCATATTTCATTAAACATCTCTAAATGAGAAAAACTTAGTGGTTCCAGAAAGTACTCACAGAGGATACACAAATGTAACCAAGGGCCTGTGCAGAATGCAAAATGAATGTGAGTGCGAAAGAGGTAAAATAAAGAACAATTATATTCTATGATACACATAGAATTAATAGAAAAGAAATGCTTTTCCTGTCAAAAAACAGTATATATGGCTATAATAAGTACCCCCAAGTCTAAAGTGCGAGTTCAAATAAACAAAGAGATAAAATATGATATCTAGATTATATCATAAAACACTCTTAGATTTGGTTTCATTTCAGGTTCACACTGATCAATGTAAAAAACGGGAAACAACTCAATAATAAGCATGATGTTGAAAGTTAATTATGGTCACACACTCTAACTTGACAATAGTGACACAATGCAGGTGCTCCCATGATGCAATAAGTCGGTGGAGAATCTCATATCCCAATGATCTCAGTCCAAAGGCTTCAACATTACAAGTTCGTCCAGAGTGCAGAAGCCATTAAAGTGCCAAATTCAGTTGAATGATATACAATAGCGCTGCAGAAGAAACAGAAGAGAAACATCGTTCATCAACAATAGTTCTATGCATTTTGCCAACCCACGGAATATTCGTCCTTCTTTCACAGAATTTCTAGGTTTTATTATCCTGGATCACTTCTAAGGCAAGTCATAAACTTTTCGCACAAATGTCGAAGAAGCTCACGAAAATGAGACCAACCAAACCAAAAGAAGAAAACTGGCATAGCTCCTCGGTAGAAACTAACAGTAGGAGAGGCGAAGCAGGCCTTAAGAAGAAAACTAGGAAGACGCATACCCAGCGAGAACGTCGAAGTTTCGAGCCAAAACCCTAAGAAGCGACCCCGAACCCATCGCTCACTCCTTTTCAGGTACACTAATAGCTCACAGTCACACAAACTTCGACTCTGGTTTCCGTTCGCTGATGGACTCCGGACGCCAGAAGAGAATGGAAAAGATCAGCCACCAGAAACGGTGAAGAAAGATGACCGATAAAGTCCGATCCCTCTCCTCCTTCTCGTATTTTTCCTTTACGAAGAAAATGTATGCGAATGCAATTTAAGAAAAGAAGTGCAGAGAGGGAGAGTACCGAGGTTTATAGCAAACTTTTTTCCCGGAGAATTGACAGGCTGTCAGATTTTTGTTGGTAGCCGCAGTGGCGCCCATCACCGTAGGACTTAGCTGGCGTCGCGCCGTTTATTTATAAATAAATAAATGGAGTAAAATGGGCAAATTAACGTGCAAATCTATCACATTTTATAACGCGTTTTTTATTTAAAATTCAAATAAAAATATAAAAAAGTAATAAAAATAATATATTAAAAGATAGTTAAATAATTATAGATAAATTACTTGATGGAATGAAATACTCTTTTGATAAAAAAAATTAAAATAAAACATCCCTTAATAATTTAAAATATATATATAAGCCCTTTAGAATTTTACCCATTAGATTTTCTTATCTGTGATTGATCGAATAACTAAAACTAGAACATCAAGTTAGTCGTTCTTTCCATCAACATTGTGGTATACATTGTGGTCCTACGGAAGTTTCCTACTGACCACTAGAATAAATCGGGAAGCACATACGGTGGTCAATCCAGATGCCCAATATCCTTTGATTGTGTTCCCCATTTGGAGGAAAATTCCTACAAATACGCCGTAGCTGGGGATCGAACCGCGGATCCCTGAATTACAATCCAGATGTCCTACCGTTGCACCATTGCCCCGGAACGTCCCTGGTATACATGTTCAGATTACTTGCGGTGGTAGTATGTTTAATCACGTCTACAATGTCGTACACGTCCATCTCACATAAAGCATTCCATTTCTTAAGATCTGAAATCGAAAAGCCAAAACAATGACAATTTAAATCTGAAAAAGAGTATGGACTGTTTGAATTAAAAACAAATTATAATGTATTTTAAAAAGAAAAGCTCAAATATTTGAAAATCTGCCAGAAAAATAAAAAATAACGAAACAAAACAAAACATTTTAGGCAATAAACTTGCAATAGGATTGAAAGGAGTAACAGTCAAGTAGTCATTGGCTGACCAGATCCAAAATGCTCTGCACAAGACAATCAACAGGCCATCCTTGTGCAGCAACTATAGTTTAGCAGATAATTTTAAGCCTAACACTAGTCACGGCCTGCTAAAAAAGGCTGTTCATGAGCTGATGTTCTGAATGTTTTGCAACCAAATGTACTCAGGTCAAGAGATGATCGATCGGCATAGCTTGCGGTTTTCCATTTAACTGCCGTCTGCTTCACCATCTTCATCGCCTCCTGATTCATCCTCATTGTCGAAGTCGGATCCTTTCTGGCAAATAGATTAAACAATCAAAACCTCATTTGATCAGCAAATGGATTATCAAACCATAGTCAACAAAGGTAAGGTGGAATGGTTGGCACATGAGCGGTCGTAAACTCAGGTGAAAAAACGACCTATCTACAAAGGATATGAAACCCATTAGATATATCTATTGGACTATACAAACAGAAGAATAGTGTTGCTGCTATACAGGGGAGGATTGGGGGTTGGGCTAATTAGATGACAAAGAACCTGTGCATTTTTCCTGATTGAAAGGCAGGTTATAAAAATACAGAAACAAATCTGTATTTCCATGCGTATTGGAAAGATACGATCGCCGATAGGGATTGCAAGCCAAAGTCATCTTAACAGTAAAGGATAACTGTAGACATAAGTGTAGTTTTGAAGTGTTCAGCTTGCTTTAACTGGAAGCATCTCACCCTAGTGGATGAAGTTATTAGGATCAACAAAGATAATTTATTTCATATTTCCATATTTTCATTTCATAATAAATTACATAGCTTGTCTCATCTGCCTCCACACAGAGAATGAATCCTCTAAAGTGGTTTATGCTTGGTTTACTAGAGTGGGAAACTAGGAAGGATAAGAAGCGGAGGAAGGAACAAAAAACATGTAAAGGGATAAATCATGACCTATGTAGATAGAGGGAGGCTCTCTTAGTTTTTCACCCAAGTAAACTAAACCTTCTGGTGTTATTGTCATGCTGACATCAAAAGTAACAAAACAATTAGGGAGGCAAAATAGTGTTTGAGAAGCTATTCTTCCAGAAAGGGTTCATGAATGAGAGAGAATCAAGCATGCTAATCATTCATGGTTCATAGAAGTACCTCATCATCATCATCTCCCTCAAAATCTTCATCATCAACCTCCTGTATAAGCAATGGCCAAAAAGCAGATCAACCTTTTTGGAGAGTCATTACAAAAAAGGAAGTCATAGATTATGGCCTTGTCGACACTAGACTATATAGTTTAGCAATAGTCAGCTACTTTTTCACTACTATTTTATTAAGTGAAACTGATAAATCACGCGGTGTGACAACTTTGCATCACATAGTCAAGCAGTATGCTTGTGCTCTAGCAGTTCAACAAGTATCAATCCAGCAGCATTTCGACATTGGTTAAGAGCAAGTGATAAGGTGTGAAAAGGGAGAATTAACTCACATTGTTGAAATACCTCAATGGATTGGGCCATAAATCTTCCTTCAATATCTCAGCCACCTGAATGTAAAAAGGTTATTTCCAGAGTGAGAAGTATGGGACAATATATAAAGCAGAGAGGAGAAAAAACAACTTATATATGCAACGCTAAGCCAAACGATCTATTTGAAGGTGAAAATGCATCAGTAATGTGTCAAAGTACAGCTTCAGAACATGTACCTCATCAGAAAATCCTTCTGTAAGATTTTTCTGTTGAGTCTCACTGAACCAGGAAAAGAAACTGCATCATAAAATGAGGGGTTAAACAAGGAACAACACGTCAATAAGATGCACATGTCAAGCTATAACAAGGTCACAGACTAACAAATAAGAATTGCATGAACTCAAATATTAAATGAGAGGTTAAATAAGGAAAAACAAGTAAGAGCATGCACATGTCAAGCTAGAAATTAATAAGGTCACAGGCTAACAAAATAAAATTCAAAGAACTCAAACATCACCATACAAATGGATGTGACACTACCACCTAGATCACGAACATATAAGTCTGGTTTGTAACTACTTTTATGAAATTAAATAAGAAGTTAATTGTTGGGCTTCACATACCACAATCTCTGTAAATTCAGTATCTTCTAGACAAATTATTATTTGCTAATTGAGGAGGAAAACAATATAAATTTTAGCATCTCAAATATGCACGTACTTGAAAAGAACAACTGCATGTTTCATAACTAGCATGATACAAAATAAATCAGCAGTCGAAGTAGTTTATTGTCCATGGTGAGGGAGTTTTCTGAGCACATTGTCTATACAGTGAATCAAGAAGGCAACTTACTAATTTCCAAACAAGGGAAAGGCTACAAGTAACACAGACATAATAACAAAGTTTTAGATCCGCAATTTTTTACATGCCATAATCTTGGAATGGACTAAGAATTAAGATAGTAAGACACATACAAACCTTTCTTCAGACAAGGGTCTCTTACCCCCTTCCTTTTCATGAACAACACCATTTGCAACATTCTGCAATCAAAACAGACAAGAATTAGATGCAAATGACAGAATTGAACATGAAAGGGTTGGCAAAAATAATAATAATAATAATAATAATCCTTGCCATTCCCTCCTTCCACTTTATCGTTGTGCCCGTTATGTTTGTAATTCCTTCATCAAAGAATGAGTATGTCTTTGTCAAACTTGAATCTTCAAAGTATGGATTTGGGGAGAAATTCTAGGCATACACACAATTACAAAATGCTAAGAATAACAATTAATAAAAAAAGAGTATATAAGCAGCAGAATTAGTTGTACAAGACATGGAGCGCTACAATGAAAGAAACAACTCACAAAGGTAATAGAGTAGCCTGATTTCAAATCTTTAAAATCTTCCACATTCAAGGAAATCAAATACTTCAATATCTGGAAAATGCTATCAAACTCATCAACAATATTTATGAAGCAATAAAGAGTAACTGATGTGCTGAGAAAGACAAAGGAACAATTCTGAAAGCATGTCACTCAGACTCCTTGATAGTGCAGATTAGTTCTTAGATCATGGATTGTGAGCAAAATGGAAGTTTTAATGTGTTTAAAATGCCCACGCCCATTAGATCAAGATGAAAAGATCGTACCTTTTGGTCTTCCTCAGTTATAAGATCAGCTATAACTGGATGACTTAGAAACTGCATGCAAAAATAACTTCGACAAGTTACTTTGAATATCTCTTTAATATACATGACAAGGCAAGAGAAGGAACATAACATACAGCAGTTAACCAGAAATCTGGAATAGATTGAATAATTTCATTCCTCCTGCTATAGATAGGCCTGCGTATCTCATTATATTTCTGCTCCACCTCCAAAACCTTGTCACTTGCCTCCTCGTTCACCTGTACAAGAAAACTATGAAAAAGGAAAAGACTGGCATCTGTAAGGGTAGAATGAAAAACTCAATGAGATTCTCTGGGTAGGACCTTTTGAGTTGCACACTGAATCAGTTTGTCAGTTTGTCGCTTGGTAGCAGAAAAGCAAAAGACACTGTGAACCTTACTATGACGAATACAGGGCGAAAAATAATGAGAGATAGGGTATGACAAAGAACTAACTAGAATGATCTACCAAAAGTTCAAATGTTTTCTTATTATAGGATATACTTCAATAGTTGGATTTACAACGTGGGTGTATGTGTACGTGCATGTGCATGTGCGAAAATTCAAATGTTTGCTCAAGCAACTGGAATCTACAAACTTCCTCCACAGTAACCCAGCCAGCTTAGAAGAAAAACTAAGGAGCTAGCCTACGTTGAAACTCGATTACCAAAATTTTCATCCAGCAAATAGATTTTTGCATGGCTAAAAAAAATGTTTTGGATAGATAAAATTCTTCAAAAAGAAGTAATCAAGCGCATTCAAAACATCTAGTTGTAAAGCATGTTTCAAGTAGAGAAAACGGGACATCAAAGAGTCACACATTTTAGTTTAAAAAAAACAACTATGAAATCAAACTTCACCGGTCCGTATGTTACTGGGATCCTTCAACAATACCTCAAAATTAAGCAAGAAAATAACAAATTTTCTTTTATCTGCGCATTGACTCCACACGTACCTAAAGCTAAGCACTCGGGCACAAAATACAGAGTCAATCATGATGTCAAAGTAATCTTAAAAAGTCCATTACCTTCTCGATCTCGTCTTGGATCTCCTGTAGCTTCTCGATGGAGAGGACAAGCTCGCCGTCAATGTGGTCAGTGGCCTCCTCCTCCAACTTCGATTTCTTCCCTTTATCCGCCACCATCATCCTGGTTGCCAAACCTTTCTGCATCCAAAACCCTAAATCTGCTACTTCCAAAAGCGACGGGGAAGCAGCGCGTCCGGAAGAAGAGAGGAAGAGAGGGAGGTTTTAGCCACCGGCGGTTAGAATTAAACCTAAAGAGAACCAGCCATGTGTCATTCATAAAGACGAGATATCGTCACCCCACTGACGAAGCTCGAAGAATATCCAACGAGAGGGACAGCGGAGGTAACTGTACCGTGTAAATCCGAGAGACCATAACGGGTGCTGAGACGTTATTGGGTGAGCATGCGCCGTCGGGCCTCTCCAGCCGTCCGATCTGAAAGCATGATTGCTGATGGACGTCGTAGTTATGGACACGTCGCGCAGATCCAGCCAGTCAGAGATACTCAAGGAGTGGGCCCGCGGAATAGGAGAAAGCAAGCAGATGCACGTGCCTAAGATCCCTACTTTACGGGACCTAAGTAAGCTTCTTGAGGACCCACATTGGTTCCCAGTATTAAGACAGCGGACGTATATGATACCTCGTCGAATTAAATAGATGGAAGTTCCTTTTTATCAAATAAATAATTTTTTATAGTCTGATCGTAAAAGTAAAGAAGAATTTTTTTTTTTTAAATATTTTCATTTTATATGTCAATTGATCGATCCAATCACACTGAGTGGATGGAGTGGGGCCAATCACCTAGACGAGTTTATTAGTTGAAGTGGATTTTGTATGCGTAAGTGACGTGAGCTAGTCATGATGGATGGTCCAATCAATTTAGTTAATTTAGTTGACATAGGTCAACGGCGACCCAATGCAAACCATCTAAGTGGTCATGACAAATTGGGCATTCAAAGAGCAAGATAAGCACAAATCATCCAAGTGGTCGGACAGATCGGTCTAACTCGACAAGTTGATCAATTAATTTGGTGGTCCAGGCAACGAGTGGTGTAGTGAGTCAAGTATAAGTTTGGCAATTAAAGAGTTAAGCAAGTTAGGTGGGTAATCAATTTGAGCAAGCAAGATAGACAGTCAAAGTAAGTTGAGCTAGCCAACTGAGCTAGGAAACGAGCCAAATCGGCCCAGCTTAATGAGACTATCTGTCCGTTGAGTCAGACACATCAAGTGGAATGGTTAGTATGGGTGAGCCAGGACAGGCTAGATGCTACGAGCAAATTTAGTATGTTTCGTATGCGCGAGTAGGATCTAGCATGGATTATCAAAGTACGAAGTTTGAATAAGTTGATCAGGTGATCCGAATACTTTACCAACGTTAGGTAGCCAAAGCAGCACGAGCCATGCATGCCGAGTATACATTGGATCATCTTGGAGTAGGCCAACTGGGTTAGGCTAATCAATTCAAGCAGCAGGCCAAGCAACCAAGATAGAGTGAGGGAGCCAACGAGTGCACAAAGCTTAATAAATCAATTTGCTCATGAACAGTGATAGATCATTTGCTTATTAATTAACAAATTCCTCAATCCAAATTGGAACATGATTCTATTGTTTTACCTTCTATTGCTGCACTGATCCGTGAAAAAAAAAGATTAAGAAGTAACTCGAAACAAAACCTTTCAAACATGAACAAGTGAAAAATTGACAAACTTGGCCTAGACGAGACTCCTTTTCTTTTAGCTCTTGTTGTGAATCGGATTGGGCCCCCGCCGGAACCTCCTCTTGCTCATATGCTCCCTGGAAAACAACACCGACTTCGCGTCCGATTTACCTCTGGCCACTCGGTCGCGAGGGATGGAAGGCTTCTCGGCAGCAACACAGCCAACACTTGCCTCGCAAGCTAACAGCAAAGCAATGCAGGCTGAGACAAGAAGGAGCCTGAGGCTGAAAGCTGCCATTGCTTGCAAATGTTGGAAGCTTGAGATCTCTCAGTGAATTTGTGTACCCTGATTGAATTAGTGTTTAAACAAAAAAAAAAAAACTAAGCACCTGGGACTCAGTCCAATCACGGTTGAGGAACTCGAGGAGACTGTTTCAGAAGGTTCTGACATGACTGAACTCGTAAGAAAATGGAGCTTTTGCTTTCTGTCTCCCTGACAAACAATCTGCAATCTTGCGCTCGAAGGGCTGCACTGCATTCCATGCAGGATTTGAAGACCAGTATCATGTTTTCTCGTGCCAAAATAGTGCTTTTATTTTCTCCCTTTTCTTATTTATTTTCAGTCATGTATTTCTTCTACTTTCTCTAAAACAAAAACTATTATCAAACATGTTTTTTTTAGTTTCTGACGTTTCATTTTTTGAGAATTCGTTCCTAAAAAGAGAGCATGTTAAAGTTATTTGGATCAGGCAGTAGAAAATAAAGAGGAAGAATAAAGGGAGGAAGAGGGAATAACTTGAACTAGGGCTTGGGCTAGCTTTAATGAAGATATATAATTAGTTTCTATAAAGTGTTAAGAGATAAGAAGGGATTTTTCAAATTTTTTACCATGTTTTTCTTAAATATCTTTTTTATACTATAATCAAAAAATAAAAAGTTATTTTTTATTTTTTAACCTTATTTTAGTGAATGGAGAATAGTTTCATTAGCTTTAGCATCACAAATTTCTCCAATCAATTTCTTTAGTTTAGGTTTGAGTTGACTAGCAACTTGTTTATATATCTATCATGATTTATTTGTAATTATGTCAAATAAAAAAAAGGGAAAAAAGTTTTATTGTGGTTTATTCATAGGCATAAATTCAAAAGTTGGAAATTTTAGTACAATTATTGTTAAAATTATACTGATTCCAATCTAAAATATCACAAGTTGGGGCAATGAAGATTAATCGCATAAGAAATCACTGATAACTTAATGGGAAAACGTCACAACTCATCTAATAATTGTCACATGGAGCATTAATTTAAGAGTTAACTACTTTAGCAATTCATTTTCCTAATTGCTAATTAACTTGGAGACTGTGAGGTCCAAACCGTCTGAATCATTTTTGAGGCCCTAGAAAAAAAAACAAATATTTTGGGGTCCTAGTAAAATCGAATATAAATAAAATTTATATTATTAAAAACCAAGGGCCTCAATAAAATTGGGACCCTATGCACTTAAATGTTAGTTAATTAGGATTAATTATCATTGTTAATGATGGTGATTGATTGCTTGTCTAGAAAAGGAAATCACGACGACAACTCACCGTGCATGTGAAGTTGATCAAGAATCTTAATTTATATTCAAAACAAGCCATGCGTCTTTATTTCACATATACTGTTTCTTTTGGAATGATGAAAAGTAAAAAGAGATTTTTAATTTGAAAGGATATATTTATCTTATGAACTATATATTCTTGAGTTTTTTATATATAATATTAGCACTTATTTACTCTTTATATCGATTATTTGGCTGTTAGATTGATCGTATTCATTCAAGTTAATGACCCACGATCGACTGAAGTAGATGCATGAGATTGTTATTGATAATATACTAGAAATCATATATATCTCATAGCTAGACTGATTAATTCTCCTGCAGAAGAACAAAAAGAGGAAAAATTACACATAATTTACACTTCCCTCTTTTTAATCGTCTGCATGTCGATTACGATCGAAGGATCTAAAAAAGCTACCTGTTTTTGGAATCATCACTCAGAGCAAGTCATCCAGGAAGCCATCCTGCTCTTCGTTCTCGTCCAGCAGCCACGACTCCAGATACGACATCAACGGCGGCGGAGGCGGCGAGGAGTCCTCGTTCACCCCCACTGCCGCCGACGTACAAACGCTCCCCTGGCTCGAGGCCGGCTCGCTCCTGCCCGGCTCGCCGGAGGCTGCTCCTACCCCGGCGCCGCCGCGGCGGCCGGGCTTCATCCAAGACTGCAGGAGCCGAGAGATGTTTTCGGTGCTAGAGGCGTAGCCGCTGGCGGACACCTCCGACGGCGGCCTCTCCACCGCCAGGGCCTCGCTGAGCGCCCTCTTCGCCATGCCGATGTCCGTCTGCAGGCACTTCTCCCACCGCCCTTTCGCCATCGACCTGCAGCTCGGCTGGCTAGCGCCCATGGGGTCGTTCTCCAGCTTCCCGAGCTTTTTCTTCAGGTGCGTGTTCCAGTGGTTCTTGATGTCGTTGTCCGTCCTCTCCGGCAGATATGAAGCGATCGCCGCCCATCTGTTTCCCAGCAGAGCTTGGAGGTGCACGATGAGCTTCTCCTCTTGATCCGTGAAGTTTCCCCTCCTGATCCCCGGCCTGAGGTAGTTCGTCCACCGGAGCCTGCAACTCTTGCTGCATCTCAAAAGCCCTACAAGGAGGGGAAAAAAATATGAATCCCAAGAACAGAAAAAAAAAACAACAGAGAATTCAAAAAAATAAAAATAATACCAGTATTCGTAGGAACAGCTCTCCAATTTCCAGGGCCATGTTCTTGGATGTAGGAGACTAAGATTATGTCCTCTTCTGGAGTCCATGGCCCCTTCTTGACGCCGTCTTTGTCACAGCACGGTGGCCTTCCCATCTTCAGCACTCTCTTGAAAAAGGCGTCCTCCCTACACTCTGTTTCAGTATGAAGAAGAAGTAGACGAAGACGAAGACAAGCGTCTAAGGATGATGTTTGCAAGCTTTCCGAAGGCTAGATATAAAGACAGGGGAAGGATCAGATTAAGAAAGGGAGCAGGCGTTGACCATGGACGATAATGATGATGATGGGAGGAGTTAATGTGCAGGGACGAGGGAGGTGCATTTCCCATGCATGAGATCGAAAGTCAGCATGCAGCTTGATCCAGCCCTGTTTCTGGGAGTCGATTAATGGCTTTGGGCGGTAGAAGTAGAAATCGCACGCCAAGCAGTCGACTCTAGTTTTACCTCTGCGTTTGCCACCAACTCCTTTGACTTTTTTCTCTCCAGGTCCTAATGTCTTTTTTATGTTCTCTTCTGGAAAAACAAAACAAAAAACAAACAAAGGAGAGATGGTAGTTATTTGATTCGAAAGGAGGATTGATTCAGGAGGAGGATTGACACTTGGCAGACAAACTTCAATGGAGGATGAGTTATTGCTTGCTGCTACCGCAGCTGGATTCAGATCGAAACTACGCAGACCACTTTGAATGGCAAAAGTCAACGCGCAGGAGTCAAAGCCCATTCAATGGGGTGTTTTATTTATTAATCTGAAGGAGCTAGCTCAAAGTTTGAGGCATGTCTCCTTCCACGAAATTTCTCATCTTCATAACTCACCTTTAATTTCCTGGATAAATAATGTTTTTCTTTTTTATATAAAATAGGTCAAATGAATAATCATCCAATTCAAAAATAAAAAAATTATTTGATTCATCTATCTAAAATATAAAAAAATTATTTTCTTTAAAATGCTATATGAATCTACCATGTTTATTCTATAGTATTTATTGCACATTTTAGAAAAGAAAAGAAAATTTTATTTTCTTGTTTTTTTCTATTAAAGTGAACACGTTTTAATTTTATTTATGAAGTGAAACACATATCACATCAATAATAAATCCATGCCCGTAGTTTGTGGCCATCGTGTTACTTCATTATTTTCGTTATAATAGTGCCAAGGGACCAGTGAAATTTATTTCCATGAGAAAATTAGTTCCCTTAATAATTCCAAAATGCTATTTAAAATTTGTAACCTCTTGTCATTTTATTTCACCCAAGAAAAATTACAAACACACGACATTATTGTTTAATCAAGCAAAGTAATAATACTAATAATTAGGAATCCAACAATGTTTGATAATTTTTTTTTTAATCACAAAACATGTAAAATTTCATGGTAAGTGAAAATGTAAAAAATCCCTTATTATTAGAATAAAGATATATACAAAGTCGGTCAAACTAATTAAAAGCATGGACATTAATTGTGACATAACTCGGGCTCTCCTCTTTGCTTTTGCATTCTTCTTTCGTCTCGAGCTTTAATTACTCCTCATTATTCCCATTAAACACCGTTACAGAGTAGAACTCTTCCCCATTTCTCTTCCATCTCGATTTGAGATTGAATTATCGACGTGGAAAGAAAACAAAAGTCAAGATCTATTTAAACAATAGAGGACAAAAATAACTCGATGGACGTATACGCATGTATGGAAAATATGTGCAATCTCTAGTCTTTTGCTCATCCATAAATGAAATATTGGAAGAATTATTTTTTAATTGTTATCTTATATTCAACTTATATTAATTAGTACTAAGAATGATCAATCTGATCCCATAGAAATTTTTTACTAACTATCAGAATAAATAAACACTTAGTGCAATTGTAGTGGAAACATGAGTTTTCCAAATAACGAGGCTCGATTCTCATACAGTGCAAATAAACACTTGACATTCGAATCTCTCGTGATGTTAGCCCATCCCCATGGCTTATATATGCTTATTGAATTTATCTGATGATAGATAATTTTTTTTTTATAGGATTAAATCGATCATTTTAAGTGAAGTGAGTGAAAAGATAGAAATATCATGAGACCTAACTTTCTCGGAGGGCAACGCGATGCATGTATCATTTTCCAATGAGGTAGTTAGGTGCAATTAATAATACCACAAATTTTCTAACTCGTCGGCAATTCGTCTTCCTTATTTTCAAATAAAAGTTCATATTATATATTACAAATAAAAAATGTGTGAAAATCCATCTCCAAAGGACATGAAATAAATGAATTATCATGGTGCATCATCCCCCATGTCACTCCATGGATCACCATTCCTTGTATTTTTTTTCTTCTTCTTCTCCTTCATTTTATTTTACTTTTATTTCGTCGTCCAATAATTAATAAGCATGTTATAATACGTGTCGAATTTAATACTGTTGTCCCATGCACTTGCCTTTTCTTTCAAGGCGACATTGAAAGAACGATACATGCCCCCTCCTTTTTCGGTGGATGTCCATACAATAATTAATATTTTAATTGCCAGATGGTCCTTGCAAATTTTGCAAGCCTTATTTTGATATAAATTTCTTATTATCTCGCTAATAGAATGCCATTTTAGGTTTTCTAAATTGCACCCTGAATAATATTTTTTTGCCCCTCGCTTAAGAAGTGGTTGACTTTTAAGATGATGCGGAAAGCGAAAGTCAACAAAAATAAATTGGATGTACGTCGCACAAAGTAGGCGTTTAATGAGACAGGGATATTATCTTATCTGTAATTATCTCTTATTTTTATTTTGAAAATTTAATTATAAAAAATATATTAATATTGAATTTTCCATGTTTTGTTTTCTAACACGCGGAGATGTGCGTGAACCGAGCTGTTTCCGAGTTGGCCAACCCGGCTGACACGTTTTCCATGATTAGACCCGTCTGTGGTCCCTACACGTGGAAGTTGTCTGCGTCCAGGGCCCGGCCATGTGGAACGGGGCACAAGATGTTATTGTTAGGCCTGGTTATTCGATCTAATTAATTTCTCCCGAAGGGAAAAAAAAGATTTATTTGACTTCTAAGTGACTTTTTAAACAGCTTTTAAATAACAAATTTCAATTTATATTTTCAAATTGTATATATACAAAATCATTTCCTTTCCTTTCCTTTCCTTTCAATTTTCATAGGGTAATTGTCATGTTGAGGAATTTGAGGAATGAGCTGATTGTCGCTGTTTTTGTCTTTTCTTTTCTCTTTATATTGATAGATAATTAAAACTAAGGGTCGTGGAGATCACGCCTAAAATTAAAAAAATAAATTATGGAATATGAAACGAGTTATTAATAAAATATGCAAGGCCTAGTCCAGTCCGGCCCGGCCCGGCCCGTGCCCAACATCCACACAGCATAGACAGGGCTGGGCTGGGCACAGATATTTTAAAAAAATATTTAATTTAAACTAATATTAAATTGAATTTAGATGAAAATTAATTATTTCACCAAAAGATAATAACAGTCTTAACAGAAGACGAAATGCCATAATCAACTTCGTTATCTGCTCGAAGCCTCGAACTAGCAGTAAATGACTTTTGTCGAATTAGAAAATATTAACTAAAAACACTAGTACCGTGTGGGCCACGCACACTAGTCTTAATTCTATTGGTTGTTTGCTGTGCACGTCAGCTCTGGCATTTCTTCTTTTTCACTTCAATAATGAACCAAAATCACTTTTATTTTTGGAAAAAGATTGTTCACAAAAGAACAAACAAGTCTTGATTGACCCACTCGGCGCGGCGTCGTCTCTTCTGCTGGTGTAGAAGTAGAGGAAGAAGGCGAGAGCGAGAGAGAAGCAGAGGAAGAGCCCGAGCTTGGTTTGTCCAACTCTCGTACTCGCGCTGATGCTTGAACTAATGCGGGTCGATGCAGGCATTGCCGACTTGTGGGAGCCCTTGGTTTCCTACTTGGATCAAGCTTCCGATTTCTTCTTCTCTAAACTGAGCCGGGCGGCGCCGGTATGGACGGCTGTGAGGGTGGCGGTGCTGGTGCCGCTGATGAAGGTGGCGGTGGTGCTGTGCTTGGTCATGTCGGTGATCCTTGTCGTCGAGAAGCTGTCGATGGCGCTCGTCGCCCTATACGTGAAGGTCTTCAGACGGACGCCGGAAAAGGTGTACAAGTGGGAAGAGATTCCTCAGGATCCGGAGCTCGGCTCGCTGCCCTACCCCATGGTCTTGGTCCAGATCCCCATGTTCAATGAGCGAGAGGTAAAAGTTATTGCTCTTGGAAGATCATAAAACCCAGTTTTTATACTTCCCCTTTATTAGAGCTCATTTTTTAAACACTTATCCGTGGATCTGTCAGTTTGGAACTGAGATTAGTTTGTTCTTCCTCAAAACGTTCATCAAAGCAACATTGTTAAAATATCGGTTCCTCAATTTTTTTTCCTTTTGTGAACGTTTGAGTAGAGCCATTTTCACTGATGTCTGCAATCTTTCCACTCTTTCGAGCCATCTTTTGCATAGTGTTCAAGGCCTGGAAAATTTTTCCTAAAGACAGTCACTTTATCGATGCATAAAGCTTCTGGCTGGCTATTCCCCTGGCTTGCAACCAAATTACCCTCATTCGGGACTTGGTGCCAGTTAACTACGATACTGTGATACTAAGTTGGCCCTGACTTATGTCTACGAGTCGCATCTGCTTTTTGACGTGGGCCAATGTGATGTTGGCTTTCGTCTAACGAGTGGAGGGTGGTTCGTTTGGTCGGATTGGATGTGTACGACTCACACGACAAGCAAATTTTGTTAGATTTTTTTGTCCACGCTGACACCATTCATATGATGGTGCTCAACACCGATCTCTGTTTTGAAGTTGTCTTTTTCATTGTAGGACCCAAGAACTGAAGCACATTTTTCTGTTGATTCCGGCCTACTATAAGGCTAAATCACATTATTATTTAACCACAACTACAGGGTCAGTTTATGGACCATTTAGAGGCTTGGATCACAATCCTAAAAACCATGAAATATGGTCGGACTTTTTTACTGTGCTTAGATCATGTTACAGTTAGTACTTTGTTATGGCCTCAATCGTGGTTGCCAATTTGTCTGGAAACAAAAGCAATATGGAGCCAAAAATAATATGGAGAGGACTTTTATTTAATGTAAGTCCCTTTTTAAACTGCTAGATCATTCACTAATCAACGATGAAGATTAATTTCCTTCAATTCTACTTCTATCCATTGACTTTGAAAAGATGCATTTGTAAAAAAACACCAAGGCACCTATTGTACTAATTTTTCCCAACTTGCCATTTGCCAAGAATTGCCTTACAATTATTGTATGAAGTCTACAAGGTGACCAGTGTGAGCTTTTGTATATAGGATATCGTGCTTCTGGATCCTGAAACCAAGTCCCATCTTGCTTCACGTGATGGTTTTGAATTTTGTATAAAGATGCAATGGCGGGATACAACTGTAATACTTGGCAGAACTACTTTATTTTATTTTTATTTTTTCACAGTCTCTAGACTGCAGTCAAATAGAATTACGGTAGGTCTGCATTGTTCTCAGCTGAGGACTTCAGTCACCAAATAGAATTACGGTGGGTCTGCATTGTTCTCAGCTGAGACAAAAATAAAAAATTCTTGAACATGTGCAGTCAGAGACATTCAAATACTCTTACAATTTTCTCTCAGATAAGAATGTTTCAGTCGTTATTTTCTAGGCGATAAAAAACTATGCACTGTGGATCAATGTAAAAGGGTGTGCTGTATGTAACTAAATTGCATGCCAAACAAATAAAAGTTCAACAGTACTCTGTTAGACTCAAGTATTGCAACTTGGATTTATGAAGTTAGACATTGCCTTTTAGTCTAAGATCAAGTCAATAATGTCATATGGAGTCAATTAAAGAAAAATTCAGCAGTTTCAGTTTTTAGAAAAAGAAATAAGAAAACAGAAACAATATCCATAGTTTTTGAACCACATTTTGTTCCTGAGCTTAACGTAATAGCTGCATCATGCAGGTCTATCAAATTTCAATTGGAGCAGTTTGCACACTTGCATGGCCAAATGACAAACTCATAATACAAGTGCTTGACGATTCGACAGACATCACAATTAGGGTAAGTTTTCCTCTTATCATTGACTTACTCCTAGGAGTTGCCTTTGAAGATTTTTTTGTATTACTTGTACAGCTTCCAAAGATATTTGCAAATAAGAATCATTCTGTCTAAAAGTTGCATGCTAAGATTATATAATTGCAAATTAAGGATCATATGCTCAGTTCCACTTGAAAACATGAGTAGCAGCATGTGGGTTCCTGCTGTTTGGTGAAGTGACCCTTTCAACCAATAATAGAATTCATTAATTGGTTTTAGTAATTGAGTGCTTCTATGGAACTATGAACATGCAATTCAATTACTCTTTCACGGCACAGCTGAAATCATACTAAGATGAACAATTCAATGTATATTCAGGAATTAGTGCAAGAAGAATGTGGAAAGTGGCATAGAAAAGGTCGGAACATACACTATATATCTAGAGACAATCGAAATGGATACAAGGCTGGGGCTCTAAAAGAAGCAATGGAACTCGACTACGTGAAGGAATGTGATTATGTGGCAATATTTGATGCAGATCATGAGCCCCCAACTGATTTCCTATTAAGATCTGTTCCTTTCCTCATGCACAATCCTGATATTGCACTTACATTGTACCATAATGAATCAATTAGGCTCATTTGGATTTGCATTAATTATCCTCTAATACTTTTAACAAAATCTTCATAAAATATTTGGAATTCTCACTAAAGAACATTACAACTTTGAGCGAATAAAAACAAACATTATAAATATTGTATACAACAATCTATTTCCTAAGCATAGTATTAGTTCTGTCTTTATTATCATGACTTACAGGCATGGTCAATAGACAAAGAAAAGGGAGAAACATACTCATTTGATTTAAGTAACAATTTGATGGATTGCTTGTTTGCTCATCAACTACTATGCCATCTCATTCTCATGACTTATAAGCATGGTCAATATTTGTATACAACAATCTCATTGCTTCACTACCACTATGGTAATATTGTAACGTGCAGGATAAACTTTGATCCATTGATATACTATTTAATAGGACCCAAGATTTGTATCTGGCAAACCTGGTTATCATATGTATGATTGTATCCTCTGCAGTGAATGCCAATGAATGCATAATGACAAGAATACAAGAAATGTCATTGAATTACCATTTCAAAGTGGAGCAACAATCTGGTTCATCAACTATGGCATTTTTTGGATTTAATGGTAAGTTATCCTTTCTGTTGCAACCATAAACTTTTACCATGAAGTCTGCACATCTACAAGGCATCACACAATGACGCTCCATGAAGGCTTGTTATGAATGAATTTTCTCAAGGACTGTAAAGTATATGGTCAAAATGAATTCCACAAAAATGCTGGATTACTAACAATATTGCATGATATATCTTGTGATACCTAAATCACATATTCATGGATATTCATCCCCTATCCGTTTTCCTTATAATAAGAAAACAAGGATGGACTTAACCTTAAGTATAATTGATCAATTGGTTTATTGATCTCTTTCCCAGGAACTGCTGGTGTGTGGAGAATTATAGCTATTAATGAAGCTGAAGGTTGGAAACAGCGAACTACTGTTGAAGATATGGACTTAGCAGTTAGAGCAACTCTTCGAGGCTGGAAGTTTTTATACATTGGGGACCTCAAGGTTTGTGTCTACATGATAAATGTTAACATGCGGCTGTAGTTATTGTGATGCATGCATACTGGGAGTTCAGAACTACACTGGATAAAGTTCTGGTTTCCTTTGTTTTTCTATGAAGCGTATGAATTTGATAATGACACAATTAGAACATACCAATATGATAAATCTATGAACAGTAGGTATAGGATGGCAAAAATAGATAAATAAATAAATAAAAGAAGTCACGTGATATTGTATGCATTTAGCACATCTAGAAGTCTTTTATAGATGATACAAGACAATGTATTCTACATATCGAAATAAGATTTGGAGCGTGTCTCTGTGACTCTGTAATGGCGTGTCAAAAATGATATAGATGGAAGCAATTAGTTTTCTGAAATTTCCAAGCTTTGTAGCCTAGTGTTTATCTTAATCGGTTATTATCTATTGGTAAATTAGTTCTGGCATATTTTTTTAAGTCTCTTAATAATTATTGCTCTCATATTCCATCAAAGGACATATTCTTTTGGCTCAAATAAGAAATCTACAAGAGTCTTCTTCGGATGTCCACAGAGGAATTTTCCCTGGACTTTATCGTGAACTTGTAGCTTTGGAGAAGCAGGGAATCATTATTCAAACTATTTGCAAGAATAATGACTTTCTTCGGATAACATCTAATTGAGCCTTGTTTTTGCTAGGTTAAAAGTGAGTTACCAAGCAATTATAATGCCTATCGCTATCAGCAACATCGTTGGGCATGTGGGCCTGCAAATTTGTTTAAGAAAATGGCAATAGATATTATAATGGCCAAGGTCAGTGATGCTTTGTTAATCGTATGTCATGCAGTCAGTTAATGGTGTTAAATCCATGAATTGGTGATGATTGTGCCAAGATCACAGTTTGGATTTTCTTGAGATGCTACTTATGGCAAACAAGAAGAGAAAGCATCATACCATTCATGTGAACAAAATACTTAAACATCCTAAACTAGTCAGTTAAGCACTGTTACTAACGCACTTCATTTTATTTGATTTCAACAGAAAGTGCCCTTAATGAAGAAATTATTTTTGCTCTACAACTTCTTCTTTGCGAGAAGGATCGTATCCCACAATGTGACTTTCTTCTTCTACTGCATCATCATCCCATTGTCTTCTTTTTTCCCTGAAGTTGTGATTCCAAAGTGGGGGGTGTTCTATGTCCCGACTCTTATTACCATCCTCAATTCAATTGGCACTCCTAGGTTTGTCACTCCAACATTTTTTTTGCTTACTGACTACAGATATAAAGTTAAAGATAAAACTGAGGCTAGAATTATGTCAACACAATTGTGTCCCAAAACTATTGACTTACATAGATACAGTATATTTCCTATAGATACAGTATATTTCCTAAATACTATTCTGATTAAAAAGAGAAAGAAAGTAGATATGTTATTCTTTTTCATAATCCTCTTCACTTTTTCCTCTTCATCAGGTCATTGCATTTAATTGTCATCTGGGTTTTTTTTGAAAATGTCATGTCCTTGCATCGATGCAAAGCTGTTTACATTGGTCTACTTGAAGCGGGGAGAGTAAATGAATGGGTTGTCACAGAGAAACTAGGGAACGCATTGAAGTCTAAACAAATTTCAGTAATTGAGAAGAATTTCGCAAGGAAGTTGTGGGAAAGGTAATCTTGATGACCGTTCTTCATTCATAACATTTAATTCTACATAGCTACCAGAATTTCATGATTACTAATTAACCTTTATTCCATGGCAAACAGGCTTCTTTTCGTAGAAGTGGGCATGGGATTGATGCTCTTGATATGTGCATGTTACAATTTCTCCTTCAGGAAAGATCATCACTTCATTTTCATTTTCCCTCAAACTATTTCCTTCCTCCTGATGGGTTGTGGATTTGTTGGCACTTATATCCCACAAACCAAGTAGATAAGCTAAGCCAGAAGGTTTGGTTCACTCCTTTGCTGTCGCTCTATATTCAAATTCTTTTGCGATCTATTTATGTAACATTCTTAAGAATAAGAAGGCCACCTCAGCATCATCCTGTAGGAAGAGATTAACCGACTCCACCGTGAAAAAGCTCACCAAATAACAACCAGGGGGGAATGCAGGTACTTGTTCTGAGAGCAAGAAGCTACATCTCATGCAAGTTTAGGCGTTTATGATCGAAGAATGCAGAATGTAGCTAGAGTTATCAGTGTAATGGATTCGTCCAAATGTAATGATGACCCATTGTATTTAATTTTTCTTAATTCTATTTTTTCCTTTTTGTTTTAATCGCAGGTGAGGAAAAAACTCCTCTTTAACTGTTTAAGACTGTGATAACATGTAAAAAATTAATAATTTTACAGAGAAAAAGAGTGAGAATATGAAGAAGAAACATGCTCTGAGAGCAGAATTGAGTAGCTTACATTCATTCAAACTTATATGGTGAAGAAGGTCCAAAGTTTAATTACACTTATAAGGTCAAAAAGCCTAGAATTAGGTAGGTGTCTGCATGCATCAATGTGAGACAGCCCCATCAATTGGAAGACTACTAACACTAGTCATGCTCCAATATCCTTCACATCCATTTTTTCTCCTTCAAGGACAGCTCTTGTAGTCAAGCTCTTATAGTTTCTGTAGCAGCATTTTAACTCTTTAACTGAAATGAGAATAGTTTCTACTCTGGTGGTTTTGGAGTATGGCGATCATTGGCACCTGATCCTGGATAATCATTAATCTCAAAATCCATCCTTTCACTTTTGCCTTCCTGGAACACTTCATCTCCATTCATAATCTGCATTCCGGTCGAGGACATGAACTAAACTACATTTGGCTCAAGCTTAAGAGAACCAATGATGCGAGACAACGGTACCTGAACAGCATCATTAGGAACCACCAGCAGTTCTTTATCCAATCTGAACAATCGTCGACTCCCTGGAAGAACAGAATCACCGCGTTTAGATTAAAAAAAAAGAAGGTTTGCTGGATTTCCTACCAATGATGGTGTAGCAGATGATCACTTGTCGTTGGAATTGCATGGCAGCATGAAGTAATGAGTTGAGAGAAGACCAATGAGATCAGTAACCACTGAAGGCAGGTGAGCCTCTCCATGTCTTTTTAATTAAGCACACTAATTGCTTTTTAGCAGAGTCATGAGGACTCCTTTTATGCAGTGCCATTGATGGACTTATCAAAGCTTTTGGGTGCTTTCATGGGGCATTCCTCTTCAATTTAGAGGCACCTTCTTTATGTTACCTACCTAACATATATAGATATCTCAATCCTTTCCAGCTACTCCCACTATAGCACTATCTATCTATCTATAATCCATATTCCGTCTCTGAAAAAGAAAGAAAGTATAGTTTAAGTTTGCTATGCATATTCAACTTGTAATCTCTGAATGCCACTTTTCTATTCTGGTTATAGTCCAAGTTATTAAAGAGAGATGGTCAACTAGACGATTGATTTAAGAATGATTCACTTTGATCCAATGCTTCATAAAAAGTTTCAGTATTTATAACATTATCTTTTGTGGGTCTTTGGTGGATCGTGTTAGGTCTGGCAGGGCTAAGATTTGTCCCAAAGATTAAAAATAAAGTTCTCGTGTGTCTCTGGAGTCAAGATAATCCACTCAACATCTCGAAAGCCATCAAGATCACTCACTTATCATCGCCACAGTAATGGAGTGAACAGTCAGTATCCATCAGCTGGTCCATCTCTCTCACTGTAGACGATGATTATTCATTGTCGTTTATTAGATACACATGATTTTTTTACCAAGATATGATCTAATGGAAGATCATTTCCTTTCAAAGTAAATAAAATATTATTTAATATTCCAAAAATAAATTGTTGCCCACATTCGAATAGACGCTGAGGCAGATCAGGTTGGATAGAGGGCCTAGTTGTAAATTGGAAAAGTAGTAAGACTTCGTTGTATTTTTTTCCTCTTCTTCCTCGCGACGTGAGACAGCCGGACGCCGCCGCCACCGCTCCCTACGATTGCGAGATTCGACCAGTCCCTCCGACCTTATCTCCTCCTCATTCCATTAGACTGCAACGCGAGCAAACCTCGCCGGCACTCGTCGCTCTCCTTTCCCCGACGCTGCCCTCTCCTTGCCGGATCCGGCCTCGATCGGCGCCGACAGCCCTTGCTTGGATCCTTTGCTAGCAAGCGGCCAACTGCCTCCTTCGAACCAGTCGATCACCGGCTTACGCTTCGGTCCGAGGCGATGATTTCACTTCGACAGATATGGTAAGGCAGGCGCTACGCTTCCTTTTCCTCTTCATTGCGTGTCGTCCTAATCCCTTCGCTTTCTCAAATTAGGGCACCAACAGTGCAGAAGTTGCGATTGCGTGCTTTTCCTGGATCTGAAGCTAGGCCTGCCTGATTCAAGGCTTTCAGATCTGAATTCTGATGCTACTAGAGGTCTTGATCCATCGAATTACGAGACACAACCACCATTTGGGTCGAAGTTTAGGTGTTTTAATGATATGCACTTGAAATTTTCATTTTGGAAATGAGTAGTTTGTATAATGATGTTTAACTTAAACTTTAAAAATTCTCGCTAACATTTTAAATTCATAATACCTGGAAAAAAATGAGTCTTTAGAAACCTGTTCTAAAGAAAATAAGTCATACGGACATACACTCTTATAAATCACACGACATGATTTATGATAAGTATGACATAAACATGCAAAGTTCAGATTTGAAAAAGCGCTTAAGCTAAGTGATATATGGTTTATGGGTTGTGTTTGACTTAATTCGAATTTAGGCTATGCCTGACTAGACGATGAGATTGGGTTCGATAGGATCTGCAGGTTAATTTCGACCAATGCAAATTGTGTGTATATATATATATATATATAGGATTATGATATCCTTGATCTTGCGCTCGCCGTGCATGACAGAAGATTTCAAATGTTTGAAAGTGTTTCGGGCGTCTAATCTTGTGCGTGCGGTGGATGACAGAAGATTTTGGACGTCCAAAAGTGATTCGAACATCCGGAACCGGAACAATATTATTTTTATTTTTTTGTTACTGTTATGTCATTTAAGATTTTCGTTTAAGGATTTAGGGATTGAGTTATAATATTAAAGATAAAAAATTTTTAACACAAAAATTTTTTTTGCTTACAGGATATGTCGGATAAGAAATACAAGATAATAACCCGACACACTCCGTGGACAACTATTTTTTTATTTTATAAATTTTTATACTTAATACTCTTCTATCATGAATGAGTCGTGCAAGATAAGACACGCGCAAGTTATCCGAATTATATATATATATAGAATTATATATATATA
>JBBMKF010161621.1:0-18685 GCA_037834155.1 Curcuma caesia
CTGACCCAACTCCACGCGCCCCGCGCTCCAGCCTCGCCTCCCGCCTCCGCTCCTCCTCCTGCATGCAAGCCTCAATCCCCAGGAGGGCGTAGGAGACGGCGAGGGCTACTGCGGAGGAGTTCGTGAGGCTGGGTTTTTGCACGTGAGCTCGGCGGCGATCCCCAGGAGGGCGTTCCTGCCGCCCGACTCGATCTGGCGACTCATACTAAAGGCGCTCGACGCAGCAGGAGAAGGCGAGGAAGAGGAAGAGGAAGGAAAGAATGCGACCCCCGGCTCTATGGCCGGAAGCCAGAGAGTTCCACGGCGGAGCGGGCGGGAGCAGGAGAGGCCGCCGGAGTTTGGAGGTTCGCACTTCAGATATTCCTGCAACGACTAGAGCCACGGTTTACGACACGAACAACACCATAAGTTCCCGACTGTAGACCAGTGAGCCGGGTGAACCGCTTTTTCCCGGTTCATGATTGTTCCGGTTCAATTGGAAGTATGATATACATATAATTGATTGACTTGTAATAAGAGCAAATATTTAGAAATCCCCCGGGCGGCCAGAGTTCAATCCCCAATAAAGCACTGGTCGAATTTCTAATATATATATATATATATATATGGGTGTTTTAAATTTATTTGATATGTGAAATATGAAATTAGATTATATATTTAAAGATTAATTGATTTATAAAATTTAGATATTTTATAAATAAAAAAATATTATTTAAAAATTATCCCTCAAAATACAACGCAGTGACAAGATCTCTACGTAATCTCCAAAATAAATTTATTTTAATAGAAAGTTGAATATAAGAAAGTTGAATTATTAGACCATCCATTATGAATGCTTCTGAAATTATTTTAATTATCGATAAAAAATTTTATCATCTTTAAAATTAATCGATTCTAAAAAGCTAGGTACATGATACTAACTAAAAACATATTAAAATTAATTAGATAAAAATCCGGACATCTAAATTATCAATAAATAAATAAATAAATATACATATACACACACAAACAAACTATAGAGAGAACGATGGAGGAGAAATACAAGAAACAGAGGCATACATTTCAACAGAACCATCAATTCGATGGAATTGTGTTTTATGAGATGAGCAGCATTCGCAATCCTCTAATGTTTAGCAGGCAACCGATTGTGAAATTTTACAGAAACATTTTTAGCTACACTACATGAGAAAACCTAAGGGATGACACAAACACACGCGACATGAGAAATAGGCACCACCTTACCAAATGGATGCCGACAAACTGAAACTAAACATCTAGGGTGGGTGATTCCTCACCTCGGTAATAATAACTAGTGTACACTGGCCAGCATATGATCCACTGAACATAGAACCGACATCAAATAGCTAGCTGGAACATATGCTTTGTTCTTGTCGAATACACTGACCAGGATATAGGTGACCATCACTTGGGCCCTTTCCCACGCCCTCTTCCTCTTCTTACTTTAACTGTTGCTCTTTTCTTTGGGTTTCTACTGCTAGGCTGAGGTTCGATCGGAACATGCTCGATTGACTTCGATGTCGTGCCGTTCTGCGATATAGTTGCGGTGTTGTCTGTTCCTTGGGCGACTGGTGGATTGACAATTGGAGGCACATAAATTGTTGCTTCAGTTGCAATTGCACTTTGTTCACCATTGCTACATTGCATAGCAGTCTTGTTTACCTGGCATACAGGTTGTGGATGGGGATTCGACTCCGAGGACCCACTGAACAAAACAGAGCAAGCAATTAGATCAAGACGAAGACGATTACAAATAATGGTCATGAAGATATTCTTGTGTATTTATTTACCCATTGGTAGAGAATTCATTTGCCGATCCATCTGTTCCGTGCAGTGAACGAGGAATCATGTCGTGCGGGTTTGATTCTGTCACATATCATATTCTTTTAAGAAATATTCAATACAGTATACAGGTATTAAAGCATTCATGCATACATATAAACCACAATAAAATGGGGCATCTAAAGCGCAGAAGTAGGCATCCTTGGCACAAATTTTTTTGCCCAGCTCGATTGTGTTCCATTTAATACCAACATCGATATCTAACATAAATGGTTGATGCGTGATGATTATCACTACCAGCGACTAAAAACTAACAAAATCCAAGAAAGGATAACCAGACGGTATGCCAAGTGATTGCCAGATTACTATGCAACAAAAAGAATTGAATACCAAAAGTGTATTTCTATTTTTTTTTTAGTACCAAAAAAAAAAAGAGAGCAGAGAATTTGAAACCTGAATCTAGGTTCAATTCGGTAGAATTATTGGCCTCGATTACCCCAGTAGTAGTTTTATTAGCGCTAGAAGCGCGAACCATATTCTTGAGATATGTAGCATCATCGGCATCACTGGCATGAAAAAAGAAAGAATTCACAATAGTCATGGGTTAGTAAAACATGCATGACTAAGTTGTGTTAACAAACAAAACAACCATAAACCATACACAATCAAGAAATATGGACTGATTCTTAAATTAATAATTATGATATTGTAGAAAAAGAGACCAAATCAACAATGTTGATGAAAACTCTTGTTTTGATTGGGTTAGAAGCTTTCGTGAAAAAGGAGTGAGCATATTTCATGGAAACCATTCGACAAGTGGGAGTTTCTTATCAATGGCAAAGGGCACATCGCCTATTTCCCAAAAAACTGACTTTCCCTGTGCTTGACCAGGCCGGTTGCAAGGTGGGGCAGGCTTCTTAGCAATTTGTAGCAGCAAAAACAAGCTAAGCTTCTGTTCCATCATCATATACTACTCATTCTGTAGATGGCTTGCAAGGGTATATAATTGACCAGTCCCTTTAACTTAACCGCTCAAATAAGGCATGACACCTCCAGGGTCTCAGCAGAGTAGTTGTCGCCTCTCAGCAGAGCAGTTGTCGCCACCACAATACCATAGAAAACTGGGCTATTTTATTAGATTAGATATATCATTCATATCAGGCTGCAACAATGCAGTATCAGATGGTACTCTACTGGTAAATTCACTTCTAAGAGAGACTCCAAATTTGGCAAGATCCTTGACTGAGTGGAGATAGTAGGGATCAAAATGTTTTCATCAACCCCCTCAGAAATTTGTGCTAATCATCCCAATACATTGTTCCTGGAGCCTAGAAACCAGCATCTGACTGTTCTTTAAGATGAACATGCAACTAGGATATGTCAACACGAACACCAATGAAGGTTGCTAAAGCCTTAGAGCTGGTGAGATGTCAGAGGATGAAGAGTGTAGGAATAACTGTGATAGAATGTCTTGCGCCATTAATCCATTACAATGCTAGTAAATATGAATCCTATACCCATTTTAGGAGCTTGAGAGAGTTTAAAAAGACTAAATGGCCTTAATCAGTGATATACCTGTCATCTTAAAATAAAATTTGAAAAAAAATTATGTAGAAACTAGTAAAACATGTCATGCATGGCATAACTATACATAAATGTGTTGACTTACAGATCTGGTGTCTCAATTACTTTTTCAATATGAGGCCTATGGTATCTGGAATCTCCTGAATTCAAATGAAATTAAACAATATTATATATTTATAAAAAAACTGTTTCTCATAGTGCTCCCGGAAAGATAATTTTTTCTTCAACAAAGACATTACCACCAGGCACCATTGATGTTGAAGCTGAAATGAAAGGTTCACGAGGAACATTATTCTCAACAATGTCTTCTTGCACAGTTGACAAGAAGTTACCGACATCCTGATGACAGAAGATTTTCATAGTTTATATTCAACTATACTTGATATCCAAAAAAGGAAAATCAAATATAATATTTAGTAAAAACAAGAAAAACATTGTTTACCTGATTTGCATCCAAGTGAATATACAAGTTAGTCCCTGTAGGTCCATCTGATACAGTGGAATCTAAAGTGCTCATAGTTGGCATTGACAATGCAATTTCCTGTGGTGTCACCACTTCGTTAAGTGTTTTCTTGGGTTCTGAAATAAAGGTAGTGGAGGTGGATTTATCTGTGAGTGGTAGTGTTGACAGGTTGGCATAGTAAGTTTTATCAACTAAGTTACGAACGTCCTTGGAACAAAGATTTTCAACATGCTCTTTTAATGATTTAGCAGGAGCACTGGCATTCTCCATAGATGACAAAGAAGATGAAAATTGCATTGTTCTTAAAAAGTCATGATCCCTCTCATTTGCTGCTGATGAGATCTTTGAAGTTTTTCTTAGAAATAATTCCTGGGAATCAATTTGTTTGAAGGAACAACTCTCCAGCCAAGTATCTGCCAAACGGGGTTTCTTATTATTAGGATTGTCTGGGCTTTCCCACAATCTGGCAGAGAGATACTTCCTCTTAAATTCCTGCAGCAAGCATTATATTGTCAGGTAAGAAACATACAAGCATCAGCTTGGCTTAAGAGCAACAACAACAATATGCCTTGAATTCAAACTTTCCGAGAGCATTCGTAAATTGCATGGTTAGAGAAATCTATGTCATGTTGCAAGAGTAATTTTGGCACTAAAAAAACACATCATCGAGTAGTCATGCTATTCAGAATGGTGAGTGCCTTTAACATAGGCATTGGGTGTGCTTGCGCATTATCTACTTCCAATTTTGCAATTGCCTTGTTCTAATACTTTACCTTGAATGATGACAAAGAATTGCTACTTGTTGCCTGGTTGCTCCGATCAGGGAAAAGATTCACCCTGCTATCCATAGTAGATTTCAGAGTACTAGTATCAAAGCTTGGAGACTGACGAGGAGGAAGGGATTGCATATATGATTTCGCCAAATCCACTGGTGAGACATCATCATGAGCATCCTGTAGAATGCGTGAACAGCAAGTAACTTCATAAAAAAACTTTCATGCGTGAACTGTGAAGATTTAATCAAAATGAATAGCAACACTTGATTTTGGGGAGGATAAAAACAGAGTACTCAAAACACCTCTTATGGAAATGGAGGCTCTTTATTTTTAATAAAAATAACTTGTATAATGAACTTCCAGACAGAAAATCCAGACGTTAAAGGCAACACTGTGCCCTATGCCACACTTCATTAAAAACGTGTGCCAGTGAGTTAGGAGCAATAAACAAGGGTTAGTCAGGAGCAACAAACAAAGATGCATACATCAACATGCAGATCATTGGCAACAGTGCTTTTCCAATCAAAACAGATAGTGTAAAAGTGATCCATTTCTCTGATATGTTCTGTCACATGATCAAGCTCATGAAGCAAGGATCACTATAAATTGTACAAAAAATAACATTTCTAGCACCAGGAGTGATTAAAAAGATGTGCCTGTGAAAAAGACTATTAGTTACAAAATCCAGACAAAGTAAGTGATGAGATCCATCATGCAACAACCAAGGATACTAAAACAAAATCCTTCACAAGTAAACACACAATACACTGATAGGACAAGCGTTAAAGAAATTTTGGCAATTTGCTTTCACAAAAAAACATTGGCAACACTGTTGACATGGCACAATGAATGGGAGTAATAAATGGTTAATCATATAGCCGCCATATGGGTGAGTGGTTTAAAAACTTTAGCTTTTGTAGCTGCACCAAGAATGGGAAACAACCAGTGTGTGACTTTGTTGGTTTTGCATAGATATGATAGCAGTTATAAAGAGATATATTTATCAAAATTATTTAAAAGGAAAGACATTTCAAAGAGAAGAATGAGTAAATGAAAACTGAAGCTACAAAATACTTTTCAAAAAATAATTTAAAATAAAGCTTACGCAATGAAGCATATCAGTGTTCAAAGTGCAAGGTCCTAGAGCAAGATCAACCTTGGACTTTGATGTTAGCTTCTTCTCCTCCAACCATTTCTTAGCTTCCATAATAGCCGCGTTGTGGACATCAGATGCACCAAAGACTGGAGTCTTGGGAGAAGAATCACGAGGAGAGTATGGAACAGATCCAATTAAGTTTGGACTCTGCTTCGAAGATAGCCAGGGTTGAGGAGAATAAACAATGTTGCCAAGAACCCTATTTGATGATGGTGAATCAACCACTCGAGATTGTAATAACTTAGTTAATCTTTCACATTCATCCCTGGAATAGACAACCGAGAATCGAATAACAGTATGCAGGAAGCATAAAAGAGTATAGGTGACCAAGAATGGAATAAATTGTTGACATTTTTGTCAACTATATGTCATAACATAAAAATGCAAAGACAATTTTTTGACATAGATAATGAGAAAGTACACGAAAATTATTAATCACTTTCACTAACTACATTGTTATACATGACTTCTATCACATCATATAATTACTACATATTTCTTTCTCCTTTAAACCTCACCAAAATAATTGTCTAGGGATAGTGTCCTAAAAATTTTCTATATCAATAAAAAACATGCCCAAATCCTTCTTTTACTGTATATTTTTCCATTGATGTCAAATTAAATAAAATAATAAATATCATCTATAGTTGATCTTTCAGACATGAATTTAAAATGAGTTTATAAAGCATTCATCTCATTCTTATTCTCCTCTTAGAGTGGCATGTGAGCAGTGCTACTTTGCCAATAAGAGATAACAAGTTAGCATTTTTTTTTTTACATTAGTTAAAGAGCTAGATCATTTCATAGTCTGCAACTTCACAGAAAATCTTACATCCACACAAAAATGGGTTAGACACAAGTGGAAAAGTGAAAAAGGAAATGTAAATGCACTGTGTGCACAAGAGGAAATCTTACAATGATGTCAAGGAAATATCAACAAACCAACAAGATAAAAAAATAAGAAATGAAGAAATTATCAGCTACCTAGAGAAAGTCTCCAGTGAGAGCAACTTCTGAATAGCAAGTTTGGTTTCACTTATCGGAACAATAGCACGTGATCCCTCCACGCAGTCAGCAATCACATCTGAATTATCCAAACCCTGACCATATAGAAACAACTTTGTATAGAAATGGAGAACTAATGGGTTCCAAAAGTGTCAAGAGCACACAAGTTTGTGAAGTATCATCTGTAATAATTCTCATGATTTTCAGTCAACATAAGTCGCTTACTAATAACATTAACAACTGAATGGAAATGGGAATATCAATTACTTGTTTAGGTCCAGTAAGCATTTTAGATGCATCAACATTCTCCTCTTCATCTGCATATGAGGAAAACATCAACACTTTTACAAATCAAAACCTTGTTACAAGCACAAGAAGATTCATGCAAGACTACCAAACTGACATATTCATTACAATAAAAATATGCAGAAAATTTAAGAAATGCATACAAATCTTAGAAAACATTAACTAAGTATGACATATTAACACAATCAGCATTTTCCCAAAAATACAAATAGACAGATGTTTGGTTGTTATAATAATAAGATGACTTTACCAACGCCAGTACTCCTAATAAGACTGCAGGGGTTTATAATTTGTTGGAACTAAATAAAACTTATGCTGATTCAATAGACACATTTCCTTGGCTAATTTTTGACACAAAGCAACTGTCGTAGTACTTGGAATCAAGCCAAACCAACTCAATGTATATTTTGGTTTGACCAATTCGATGTGAGATGAAACAAACATCGGACTACTATTATTTTGGTTAAATATTACTAAGACTGCTTCTGAAATTTGGTGCCCCTTAAGCTACAAAACAGTTTCATAAGATTGTTGTACAAGTATTCATACTCTATAGAGCAGAATGTTGGGTTGTTTAAAAACTAGCACTTACTAAAAGTTAATGCAGATGTAGAAAAATAAAAAACACATCTATCCCAAGATTTTGTGTAGCTCTACTAGATGATAGAATAAAAGAAAATGGATCAAGGTAATATGCATGTTCAAAGGTGATCAATAAATATATATAGTTACACAAGTTAAATTAATTCTACTTTAGCTAAAGTAATTAAAAGTGAATTAAGAATTTTGAATTATTGGCGACGTAGTTTTTATAGAATTACATTGAGGGTTAAGATCCATGTAATCCAACCCTATATGAACATGCAAAAGAAAAACATTTTAAAAATAGAAAATGTAACATTGTGAGTGGGAGAAAACTTGAATGCCACCACTTATTTCACATGAGCCTGTAGGCACAAAGTACTAAAAAATGGCATTTCAGATAACATCAGAAAGTTATATTGCTCCTAATGATTTCTGACCAAGTTTTAAAAAACAATATGAAGGCAATACATGACCAACCCATTGCATAGTGCATATGCGGAGTCATATGCTGTCAGAATTGATATTTAAAAAGTATTTATATTGGTATCAAAAAATTTATCACTTGCAAAGTAGTAGTTCACTTCAAAGTTATAAGTTACTAAAAAGGGTAACTTAAATCAATTTGATTTAGTTTAAATTGTTTAAATGATTTTTTTTAAATGCATACACAAACTGCATATGTCATATGCAATTATATGTCGGCTATGAAATCCCCATCAAATCTGCCTAACCACTGTTTATGCTAGTCAAGTGGAAACTTTTTAAGCACATGTTTTTCCGATCACATATTTGAGCAACGAGATGGTAGACTAGTGCAGCATTAAGAACACTCCATTGAGACATGACCATGGGAGAAAAATATAAGGGTCACTAAATGATCTTTGGCTATCAAAAGGTCACGCTGCATGAACTGACCCTACTGAACACATCAATGTGTAGTCTGTGCACCTTCTTTTTCATGGAAATACATTCAATATTTACCCACGAGGTACTACTACTTGCAAATTAGGAAAGAAAACTTCAATTGCTAAGTAAAAGTTGCAGAGTCAGCAAATAAATATTCAGACTAGACCTAGTATAACTTCAATTCCTACGATAGTAATTGTTATGATTATAAAATAGTTGTTGCTCTTAATATAAAAGTACACATAAATCACTTTAGGAGACAATTAAAGTTTCAGTATAAATGATCACTTAGTCTATCAGAAGAGGTTTCTGGTCTAAATTCTGCACATTAAATAAGTTCATCTAATCTGCATGTTGATCTTTGGCAATGAAGAGGAGTGTTATAAATGTAAAATTATATATAGGGCACATTCTAAATAGGGTATATCTTTTTGTACAAGTAAGTAACCAGCTAACCAAATTTAGCAGTTAAGATTACTAAAATTAATCTAAACCATATTTGAATCAGGACAAGAACAATTTAAGGTATACGGTATGGAAGTGCGTGATTGCACTAAACTAAACAGAACGCTAAAATAATCCACCAGTATCTCTTTCCTGAACCTGCGTCCAATACTACATACCAAATAGTACAAAGATAAACTGATAGTTGCAGCAATAGCAGTCCCCTCATAAGGTGAGAAAGGCAGGAAAATCAACTCACTGGATCGTGGGCTGTAGTTCGTAGAGGATGAAGAAGATGACGCAGAAGAGTCGGGGGAGCTGCCGTCGGAGCGGAACACGGACGAGAAAAGCTTCCCGGCCCCGGAGACGAGGCCGAGAAGCCACCTAGGGCTCCCGGCGGGAGGTGGAGGCGCCGGGAGGGCGCGCATAGGGGGAGGGCCGCGCCTCTCGGCCTCCTCGCCAGTCGCGGAGGATCTTCCCGCCCGATCCACCCTCCTCCGGCGCCCCGCGGCGAGCCCTAACCAAGGACGCCATGGCGGAGGGAGAGGGAGAGGCGGAGGCGGCGGAGAAGCGACCGGAGGGCGAAGCGCAGGCGGTCGCTCGATCGTATTGGACGGGTAGCGGAATCGGAGAAGAAGAGGGGAAGTGGTTTAAATCGCCATGGAAATCTGGCGCAGAGAGAGAGTGAGATGGGGAATGTTGCCTCTTTTAATTTTAACTATTTACGAAGGGTTGAAAAATAAAAAAATAAAAAATGAAAAAAGGTTTTTATAATTTTTCTTTTCCTTAGGAAGGAGATGGGTTTGAAATAAGAGACAAACCTATTATCAACATCATAAAAATTGAATATTTAAATTATCAAATATAAAATATATATATATATATAAATGAGTTTCTATCGTTGTAATAATAATTAAGTGTGATGATTTCTTGAAAATATATTTAATTGGGAGAAAGAAAACAAACCTTTTAATAATTTCTTTAAGGTCAATCTTTTCAAGTCAGACTTTTATTTATTTATTTATTTTATTTAAAATCTAAGTATTTAAATTTTATCTGATTAATTTTAAAAGCAAGGAGAGTTCTCCATAAATTCAAAATATAATTTATACGTATTCAAAAAATTTAGATTTAGGATTAGATGACTGACGATTAGGTTATGTTCACCGGACGAAGATTGTTTACATGGGACCTCAAAAAAATTGATAAATCTTAATTAATCTCATTGACTATTCCTGAAAGTAACCGGTCCAGTCCTATAAAAATTTTTCATCGGCCACCAGAGTAAATTAGAAAGTGCACGCAGCGATCAGTCCAGACGCCCAGCATCCTTTAATTGCGCTCCCCGTTTGGAGAGAAATTCTTGCAAATACGTCGTAACTGGAGATCGAATCACAGGTGCCTAGATGATAACCTGAATATCCTACCGCGGCACCATTACCCCGGGGACTATACGAGACCTCACAAGGAAGATGAAGGAAATGCAAATGAAAATAAATAAAATGCTTATCAAGGTATTTTGCTTAAGAAGATAGCCAAAGTTTGTCAACGCTTGACGTTGACCTCCTATTATAAGTCTACATCTCTCTTCTTCTCTTTCTCACACATACTAAGACGAATAGAGACAATTTATGAAAGTCAAATCTCTAAATGTTCATCCTCTACTTTTAGGATTAGTCGAGGGAAACTCGAACACTTTACCGGAAGCTAAAATGATCGTATCGATAGTTATGTTGATCGTTGTACCTCTCGAAAAATGAAGAGCATTACCTCGAACAAATTACGTTCATCTTTGCAGGTAGCAGCATCTCATGATCTGATGCGACAAAGGTCTTGGATCCTTCCATTTAATCGACCAGTAACTGGGCGAAGCTTGATCTGATAGAGTTTCGGCCATAACTTGCCTGTCACTGATGAGACGAGACGATAGAGAGGAGGAATTATGTTAAACATGACCTAATTTAAGTGATAAAAGTAGTTTTCTTTCAGAGAAAAAAGGTCGAAGCAGAAGAAGAAAAAAAAAGTTACGCAAACTTACCGAACAAACGCTTCTTTTCGTCATCCCAAGCAATGCCATTCAGTACATCAATGCCCTGGGAAAGTTGTAAATTAGATTAAATAAAAAAGAAAGAAGGAAAGTGCACCAAGAATTAGGTCTGAGAAGCATTTTGCTTTTTTGTTTGAATTGTCGTAGCTTCATTGTAAACTATAGTGATCAACCTGTACCACCAAGCAACTAGAGCCTTGTTTGATCTTGATTCAGACCCAAAATATTAGTGTCATTTCAATGTGGACCGATTCCACCAAGAATCAAATAAAATTAAGGGTAAGTTGGGATGGTTTAAACAAAACAAAGTCGAGATGATTCGCTAAGTCTAAGGCAAAACTATTATATTTAAAAACATCAAGAACAAACTGAGTCTCAAGCTTAATCTAAGGGGTCAAACTCAAATGTGCCACATGAATCATGTTTCCTAATTTAATCAGGTCATTTACCTTATACCAAGACCGTAACGGAGTATTCATGTCATGAACAAAAAAAATATTTTCATTCCTCGAAACCCTCAAGGCCCAACCAGTTTTAGCTAATACCCCTTGGATGCGCAGTCACTCAAGCAATGTCGCACACAAACTAGACTGGAAAGTCCAAACTCCATACCTAATCCCATAAAAGACCTTCAGAGTTGGCGTTTGCCAAGTAAAAAAAAAAACAAGTCTCTTTTAGGCTATATACTTTTTTCACAAAGTTATTTTGGGTTGTTGTAACGGTAACTGAGGTTCTAGATGCTAAACCCAGAGTGACCTAAAAGCAGGAAACATAGTAGAGCTTTCCACCAAGATGAACTTAAAGTTTGTTGAAAGGGAAAAATAAGTAGGCGTGACCTCGCAAACGCACAAAATGTAACTCTACAGTTCAAAGGTAGAAATAAAGGGAAACATAAATTAGGAACTCACAGTGTATCCGGATCTCATCAATCCTTGCCTGTTGAAAACATCACAGATTCAATTTCAATGTAAAGTAACTAAAATAATGATGAATGTTAAGAATACACACATAAAATAAAAGGTATAAATTGATCCCTTCCCAATAGGCTTAAAATAACGTATAGTTTATGGCACAATTAAACTTCGCCTTGACATGGTGTTTGTTAGGAGACTTGAGTTCGGTTGCATGTTAGTAATTGAAACAATGAATCCTTCTGTAAGTTAATCCATGTATTAGGCTTGGGCTATGATAGTCTGCCTGATCACACGGGAGATTTTGACAGATCAGGCTTTTTCACAAGTGATTGTCTGGTCAAACTTAACAATCTATACCAATGTTTTCAAGTTTAAAATTCAAAAATATAATAGAACAAATCATTTGGATGAAATCATGTACCTTAATTCATGGAGAGCAATCCAACTTAGTACCTCGCCATCTTCGTGTGATATTCTAGCTATGCAATCTGTCTGCACCATGCGGTAGTTAACATTTCTGTATACATTTAGTGGGACTCTGGGTGTGCTTAAGTAGTGTTTGAAAGAGAATAAATGATTTTCAAGTTAACAAAGAAATGAAAATGAAATTCCAATAATATAATTTCATGTAGTTGACGACAGAAATTTAAAAAAAAAATTGTGAAAGAAATAACAGCTTGAAAATTAACACAAATACCACAAAATACTAAAACTTTGTATGCCTAAGATGCTTAATTTGGAGTCGGTTCACAATATCTGTTGGAAGAATAATAATATGTCGGTCATGTGGAGTCATATGAACGAGTAATTTCAGAACTAATTAAAACAAAAGATTATCTACTACAATTATCTGAAGGGGAACAATTGCACACCTGCCAAACATTTGCCCATACTTCCCCATCTACATATTCCAACTCATTAAGAAAAGGAATTTCATGATCATTATATTTGACAGTTACTCTTCTAATTTCTGCAGAAATTAAAAAAAAAAAAAAATCATAATCAATACAAAAATAACATAATTGTATAACTACTACAAACCTTTCAAAGTCTGGGGATCAAGATGATACAAAGTGGAAGTTCCATCGGTTGCATAAAGGATTTTGCCATCAGTTGCTAATCCCCAACCATCACTCATAGGATGAGTAAACCTACCCCTCTGCTCCATCAATTGTGGAAAAATAATCTTTCAAAATTGATAGCTCACATATATACAATTCTACATGCAATAATCTAAAGTCAAAATACAAATGATTTTTCACACAATGAAAATGATTATTTTTACTTACTTTGGCACAACTATCTATGGAATTTATGTACATGGATATGGGAATTTATGCACATGGATGTATGAATATATGCACAGTGATCAAATATGGTAATCAATTGTGCACAAGGATGTTGTGTCAACCAACCAATTGAGGAGTTTCGAAGATTGTCTAGTACATTGGCCAAAAATTCTACTATTTCTTTCAACCAAATGGCCAAATACATCCAAATTTGATGCTTCTCATAGATATTTTGATTAAGGAAATGTTTGAACAGGGTATCTTGCTGGGATTGTGAAATATTGCTAAGCAAGAGTAAGCCTTTCATCAGAATTTGGCAAACTCACACCTAAAGAGCAAATGGGTTGATGATTCATCATTCAAGGGGTTGAAGGTGCATAATAAAGTATGTCCAACATTAAATCTTGCATAGGAGAACTTTTAAATGTGGAGTCTAACCTTTCAAGATGATCCAAGTGAAAATTGGCATATATAAGCTATGAACTAAGAAGCATTAGTTCATCTCAGAATTCTCCTTTACTAGACAAATCAGGTTGCATATCCAATAAGAGCAAAGGAAAGATCAAGTGAAGGGTCACAGGACATTCTGCTGAAAAGGAGGATGATTATGGTTGTAAGAGAAGCATTGTTGGAACTTTGTGAAAGGATGTAGCACATGCCAGATTGATGGAAAAGGTGGAAGAGGTTGTGATATAATAGTTGTATCTCTATCCACTTATTAAATCAGAAGGGAAATTGATTTCCAGGAACAATATCATGTCCCATTTTCTTAAAATGAAATACAGGGTCTAGCATATTTGGTAAGTTACTAATGCTAATACTAACCTTTGTCTTATGTTGTTCTCATGAAGTTGAATTCCTATGCATATGGTCAATCTTACTCAGGCAAAGCCAGTATGTTCAATCACCTAGAACAATTCTAGTAGTACAGGTCAAAAAGTGAATAAGATTGCAGAGTTACGGCTCTATATCACTTAGTTGTATCCATTTGGATTGTTTATTTTGTAGGTTCTTTTCAGAACACAGTTTAAAAAAAAACACTTTTACAAAGATAGTCTCCACCAGTGGGTCATTTGAACAAGGTTAACCTAGAATAACAGGGACAATAACAAAGGATAAAGATGATCCATCTATGGGTTCATTTGTTTCATGTAAAAATGCAGTTACATAAAATATTCTTTAGGTTTTCTAGTATTTAGACTTTAGTGTAATGTAAAACCGTGGCCAATGAAATTTTTTTGTCAGTTAATAAAAACAATGTGGAATTTTTGAGGGAAAATGGCTTCCAATCAAAATGAACAGATGTTATTTTCCCTCACACAAGTAATTATCTCCTCTCTCCCCTCAAGCCTCATCCACTACCTCCAACCCTTGTTTGAACGCCACATCAATTCTTGTTGCCTCCATTCCATTTGTCCCCATCAAGCACAAGATTGTGCCCTCAGTTTCACCTCCTGCTCGCGCTCATACCTCTCCATTTCACGCGCTCCCACCAACCACGATATCAATGCTCCCACTACCTCGACCTCACTTGTGTCCAAGTTTCATCTCTCTAAGCCCGACATCTTTGCCTCCTTTAGATTCCAGAAATAGACCCCTTCCACTGATGTTGAGCAACTTCCATGATAAAAAAATGTTCATTTTGCCAATTTTAGTCATGGAAGGAAATGGACCAAAGAAAGGGAAAACATTTTCTCTGTATCATAGCTAAACACACAAAAAAAAAAAACAATTTTCTCTATAGTTCTTCTTAGAAAATATTTTACACAAACAAATTATTTTACACAAAACAAACAGACAATAGATATATATATATATATATGCCGGAAGGCATGATGAAATATTCCCTTTGCTTGTATGTGTTCATAGATCTACAAAACATGTTGGAACCTCTTGAGTACCCTTGTACGTGTATCAAAGAAGTTCTACAATTTTGCAAGTCATACCAAGGTAACTACACTTTCTGGAACTTGTACCAATTATATAATGTCCATATGTCATTGGTATAAAACATATATTTCCAAAACAGAAAAAGGAAGTAAAAACTTCATATATCACATCATAAGCTACCATCAATGTTTACTGAAAATTATCTTGGAAAACGAAGGAAGAATATATGAAAAGATCTAATTAGTGAAGAACAAACCTCCCTAATGTTATGTCGATCATAAATGAAACCTGTTCTTGTTAACCAGGTAACTTGGTACAACCTGTGTAGCAAGAAAATAAAAACAAACTAGTAGGATTGTTTGGAATAAAAAAAGAAAACACGAATGAGAATCAAAGAATTACTTGACTATGAGATTTGTCATTTAACCAACAACAGAAACCGCTATCAACTTATGCCTATTTGAGAGGGAAATATATCGTATTGTATTGTTGTAGTATATACTTCACCAAAGGAAACTACAATCCATGTATAGATAGGCTTGAGGCCTAATAAATTATCTGAAAATATAGTCATGATTTCTAATCCTACGACTAATTAATTAATAAAATAGCTTATTAGTTCAATCACTCTACCCCCAAGATGTAACATAAATAGGAGTAGCCAAGAAAATTGATTTGTAACCTTTTTCCAAAAAGAGTGAGACCTTCCCCAAAGAAGGACCCATCCATTTGATGAGAAACCATAACCTGAAAAACATGAAATAATAGATATTCTGTCACTCATTCAGAAAAAACAGAAACAACAGTTGATCACACGACTACTAAATTTACTTTTATTTGCAAAAAAAAAAAAATCATAGATTTAATATCAACATTGCACACTGTTGATAAACAAACCTAATGCACAAGTGTCCATCTAGCTATGCATAAGGATTTCGATTTCATTAGACCAACAATAAGGACGATTCTGTTATATCTAGCTATCTAAGGCTTCATCCAACAAAAATTAATCTACACTATACGAATAATTGCACCTCTTGCAATTCATCCCATTAGATGAAAAACTTGAGACCATAAATCATCATAAAATGAGAAAGTTGAGTTGTTAAAGAAAACACACACATGCACATCTAATGCAATTAACCACACTGGATGAAAAAGTTGAGTATAACTCATCATGAAATGAAAAGTTTGTGTTGTTAAGAAAAAACACCAACACACATATCTAATTCAAAAATTGACCATCAATAATATAAACCCAATAATACTTGAAGGAAGACATCAAGAAGTGCAGCAGTTGAAAAGGACGTTGAAGGAATAATGGAATTAGATAGATTAGATTCCATTGCCAAAAAGAATACTAAAATAAATGCAATAGCAGTTTAAATAATGAAAATCCATGGATAGTGTAATAGAGGATTACCTTCCCAGTTTGCAGAAGAACTTGTCTGACTGATGACTGGACACCACAAAATATAACAAAGGATTCATTAAAAAATAAGAATTAAACAAGTATAGATAATAGTCAGTTGTATTCAATTGATGTCAGAATATCAGCATAACATTTTATAAATGGCATCAAAAAATACTGAATCCACGTAATTATAAGTTTTATATTTTCTCCACAATGGCTCAAAACAAGTGAAATAGATCAAAATAAATGATGGCATCAAATTAAACACAACAACAATTCCTATAATTGTCAATATTAACTAATTCCTATAATTGCACAGAATTCTGTTCCATAGAAACTAAGAATTAAGCTTGTGAGCTTTTTGAAAATGTTGGTGGTTATTTTTTGACAAATAAGTTCATCAACTTAGTATATTAACTAATTAAAAGATACTCTGCATTTTTTTTGTTTTGAATAATCCTATAGCTTTTCTTAAGACTGGGCTTTTTAGTATTTAAACTCAAACAATCAAGGTAAAATATTTAAGGGATATCATAAATTACAGAGTGCAGCACAAAGAAGGAATGGGGCTTGTGGCACCTTTTGGGATAGAAACGAAGTTTATATGGTCGATGTAGCAAATACCAATGTAGAGAAGATACAAAGGAAGGCAAATGCAAGGACAACTTAAGCTTTATTATGTAGGACTCATAATGAAATCTAGCTTACTTTGTGATAGAGGCCAGTGGACTCAAACAATGTTTCATTGCCTCCATAAACAAGACCCTGTGAAGATTTAGAAAAAAATTTCACATCAAGCCCATATAAAAAATTGAATGCAAATATGAAAAAAAAAGTGTCATAGAACAATGAATAAGAAAGAAAATGAGCTAAAAACAATAACTGAAAAGTAGTTTATTCTTTTCACCAGTTAAGTTTTGAAAATCAAATAAATCAATATAGCACCACACGACAAAATGATGCTAGGAAACATAATATCCACAATGAACACATATTAGACAAAACAAAAATAGCACGCCATGCACATCCATAATAGCTACTGATGAAACCATATATGTTACTTTTTCATCCTATCTTATGGAAATACCACTCAGTTTACATTGAAAGATAAGCTTAAATTTGGAAGAAGAAAAAAAAATGCAAACTTAAATTTCCAGGAATTGGTACAATTTAAGTCAAGAGTAAAATAATTTCAAACAATTGAAGAATTTACAATGTTATCGGAAATTTCAAGTTGAATTGCAGAATGCATGATCGACTTTGAAACAAAACAAAACTCTGGAGTTTTTAATATCGCAAAATTATAGGAGTAACTAAGACAGGAATTCAATCTCCTGTAATTGATTATCAGTGGTCTTTATTTATATTTCTTCAATAGCATACAAACTTTGTTAGAATTACAAGTTTGCTGCCTCTTCTATAATAATGTAGCAGCCGACTACTGCATTATATTCTTAATGTAAACTGCAGACTGAAGGAATAAGTCCCTGGCACCCTGCAAAATCAATCGAACTTCATGTTCTAATTATGATCTGAACTTTATCTTGAAATATTCCCACGAGTCAGCGATGCCAAGCATAAAACCACAAGTGAGCCAATCAAAATTATAAATTACAAGTGAAACATCATCAAGCATGCAGCTGAACTATACTAAGAATAGCATCAGAGAAAGAGGATGAAGGTGAGCCGGATCTTGCCTGGGTGAAGGCATCCGGGTCGTGGGGGAACTCATTGACGATATCAAAAGTGTAGAGCTGAGTAGAAGGCGTAGGCGGAGGCGGAGGCGCGATGGGAATGCTCATCCACTTCCATGTGATACAGAGGAAAAAGAGGGCGGGCATGGCGACGATGACGGCGGGAAGTGAAGATCCTCCACTCCTGCAACAGCAGAGTTTGCTGCTCTTGGACCGAGCGGCGGCGGCGGCGGCGGCGGCGACCGATCCAGGAGCCAGCGGATTCGAGGCGGAGAGATTGGCCGTCGTCGGAGGGCGCTTCGGCCGCATCCGGGTCATCTCTTGTTCTTCCGAGTCAATTCCCAACTCGTAATTAAATAATTAATAAAAATGATTTAGAAAATATATTTTTATAATTAAAAAAATGATTCCC
>JBBMKF010161841.1:0-18678 GCA_037834155.1 Curcuma caesia
GTTTGTGAGACTTGTTCAATTGGCAAGAAGCATATAAAATCTTTTCCTGTAGGAAAGTCATGGAGAGCTAAAAAATAGTTAGAACTTGTTCATTCAGATTTGTGTACAGTGGAAGTTCCATCACTTGGAGATAATAAGTATTTTATTACTTTTATTGATGATTTGAGTTGAAAAATTTAGATTTATCTTCTATATCAAAAGTTAGAAGCATGTGATATTTTCAAGCAATTTAAGCTATTTATTGAAAAACTAAGTGGATTTGAAATCAAAATCTTAAGAACTGATAGAGGTACAGAATATATTATTTATGTTGATTTTTTAAAAAAGCATGGTATTCAACATCAAATGACAACTAGATACACTCCATAACAAAATGGGGTGGCTGAGAGAAAAAATAGAACTGTTATGGACATGGTAAGATGTATGTTGAAATTAAAAAATATGCTTAAGCATTTCTGGACAGAAGTTGTATCTTATACTATTTATGTGTTAAATTGATGTTCAACAAGAAGTGTTCAAGATAAGACACCTGAGGAAGCTTGGAGTGGAAGAAAGCTGACTGTTAAACATCTCAAGATCTTTGGTTGTTTGACATATGCACATGTACCAGATAAGTTGAGAAAGAAATTTGATGATAAAGGTGAGAAGTGTATTTTTATTGGTTACAGTGATACATCAAAGACTTATAAGTTATACAATCCTGAAACTAATAAAGTTATTACAAGTCGTGATGTGACTTTTGATGAACATGGTAGTTGGAGTTGGTCTATTGAAAAAGAAAAGTCAATTATTGTTCCTGATATTCCCAACGTCTTTTTGGATGAGCAGCCTACTCAAGATAATGTTCAAATTTCTGTACAATCTGAAGCACCAACTAGGAGATCACAACGCGAGTGCCGATTACTAGCTCGCTTGCAAGATTGTGTATTAACTAATGATAATGATCTTTCTTATGAAGAAATTGTTCAATTTGCTCTTTTTACATATTGTGATCCCATATCTTTTGAAGATGTTGTTAAAAAGACTCATTGGTTGAAAACAATGGATGAGGAAATTCATGACATTGAAACTAATGGTACTTGGAAACTGACTGAATTACCTCCAAGAAAAGAACTAGTTGGAGTAAAATGAATGCATAAGACATAGTATAAGTCAAATGGTGAAATTGATTATTTTAAAGCAAGGTTGATTGTAAAAGGTTATAAGAAAAAAGCAAGTATTGATTATTTTGAAGTTTTTGCTCTTGTAAGTAGACTTGATACAGTGCACATGCTTATTTCACTTACTGCTCGAAATAATTAGAAACTGTGTCAAATGGATGTGAAATCTGCTTTTCTGAATGACTTCTTGAAAGAAGAAATATATATTGAACAACTTGCAAGATACGTGAAGAAAGGGGAAGAGAATAAGGTTTACAAGTTAAAGAAAGCATTATATGGTTTAAAACAAGCTCCGAGAGCATGGTATAGTTGTATTGATTCTTACTTTATTGAAAATGATTTTTTGAGATGTCCTTATGAGTATGCTTTGTATGTTAAACATACTGAATCTAGTGATACACTCATAGTCTGCCTTTATGTTGATGATCTGATTTTCATCGAAAATAACTTAAAGTTAATCATAGAATTCAGAGATGCTTTGATTAGTAAATTTGAAATGACAGATATGGGTCTAATGAGTTATTTCCTAGGACTTGAAGTTATTCAGATGGATGATGTGATTTTTGTCTCACAAAAGAAATATGCTTATGATATTTTAAAAAAGTTTGGAATGGAGTGCTCTAAACCAGTTCCTACTCCCGTGATTGAAAATATAAAGTTATCCAAAGATGAAACTAATAAGAGTATGAATATTACAGCTTATAAAAGTTTGATTGGATGTCTAAGATATTTAGTTGCTACAAGGCCAGATATTTCTTTTGGAGTTGGAGTACTTAGCAGGTTTATGGAGAAGCCAAAGGAGTCACATTGGACTGTAGCAAAACGAATTCTCAGATATGTCAAAGGTACAATTAATGATGGAATTTTATATTTTTCTAACAAAATTGTGGAGCTTGTTGGATATACAGATAGTGATTGGGCTGGAGATGTTGAGACTAGAAAGAGTACATCAGGATATGCTTTTCATCTTGGTTCAGATATATTTTGTTGGTCTTCTAAAAAACAACAAGTGGTAGCACTTTCAACAACAGAAGCAGAATATATAGCGGTAACAAATTGTGTTATACAAGCAATTTGGCTAAGAAAAATTTTAGATTTTCTATAACACAAGCAAGATGGCCCTACGATAATTTTCTATGATAACAAGTCAACAATTACATTATCTAAGAATCCAGTCTTTCATGGTCGCAGCAAGCATATTGATATCAAGTATCATAAAATCAGAGAATGGGTTGCAGAAAAACAAATCAACATCGAATATTGCCCTAGTGAATATCAAGTTGCAGATATCTTTACAAAACCAATGAAGACAGAGAATTTTCTTAAGTTGAAGAAGGCGATTGGGATGACTAATATTTGTGACTTGGTTTAAGGGAGGCTATGTTGTATTATTTAAATCAAGTCATAAATATTAAGATAAAATATCCGTAGTCAAGGGATATGCGTTGAATAAATGATTGGTCTAAATTAAATCTAGATGTACAATTTTAGGATCCATAGTATGATTTTAGGATCAGATTAATTTTTCATATTGCTATATAAAGGCAAGTATAGCCTATGATTGTAATCAAGTTTTTCATTCATCTGCAATAAGAAATACGTTAGTTCTCAGCTGTCTTGTCTCTTCTTTATTTAAGTTGTTGATATCAAGTGCTTCTTTTTCGTCGAAGTGCTATCAAAGTTGGGGGTAGGTCCGTTGGGATCTGTACCAATAAGGGGTCCATTGGGACCGTTAAGGGGGCAGGTATGTTGGGATCTGTACCAATAAGGGGTCTGTTGAGACAGTTAAAGAGGGGCTCCTAGTGGTCCTTTGTTTGAGGGATAGATTGTTCGGATAACAATCAAAGTCCCACATTGAAAATATATGGAAAAAGATTCTGAGGTTATAAGATGGAAAATATTTCATTGGTACGAGACCTTTTGGGTAAAGTCCAAAAACAAAACTATGAGGGCGTGGGCCCAAAGTAGACAATATCGTACCGTTGTAGAGATATATATGGATTCCATCGGATCTAACAGTTCACTTTTGGTATTTTTTTATGCGGGTAGCAGTACATCTCTCTTGAATCTTGAGTCCTTGCTTCTCGTTCGTATCCTCATGGTTTAGTGTGAGACCTTATAAAGATTGTGATCCATGTTAAGTTTTTATATAGGTAACTTCTAGTTACTTGCCTTGTTCCTGAATATTTTGTAGGAATGCCGTAGAAAATAAAACAACTCCACCAGGGGTAAGGCACATAGAATATTCTTAATGAAGATTCTATGTTTCCATTATGTCTTACTTGAGAGCTCATTTCTGGAGATCAATACTGGATGGTTCTTCAGTTCTTAAACTGAAGGCATGGCATGCATTGCCCTAGCCACCTCATTTTGCTAAGCAGGTATATAGAATTCTTATTAGCTTAATCTAAGTTAAGGTCAGTGTTATATGAATTATGATCTGATTAGTACCACTACTTCATTCAACATGTCTACAGCGAAATAATCTTCAGGAGAATGCACTTCTTTCTAGAATTTTTTCTGTGATTTTTTTTTAGCTATGTTAACATGTCCGGACTTTACCAAAATGTATGGCAGCTTGAAGTTTTCATAAGCCATGTGAACATGTTCACACTCCATCAAAATAATTATGCTAACTTGAGCCCCCACTGGCTTGTTGGGATGGTAAGTGGATGGTATACTTGCATAATGAGCGAGGGTTCGAATCCTGAGGCTGGCAAGGCTAAATCCCTGCACCTTGGTACAACTCACCCACTCATTCATCTTACCTCTCAGTTAATGTGATTTACCTCCTCCGTGTTGGTTCTGGGGCGGGTTGGTGGGGGCAGTAGGGGCGAGCAAATTCGCCTTTTGCACAATTATGCTAAATTGAGATTTACATGAGCCAGAGCTAATTATCACCTATTCACCTTAAACAGTGGCATTTTAGTTAACAGAAGCATTTCATTTATTTATTTTTATATCTTCTCTTGCTTAGGTATCACCGTATTTTTTATTTGACATACCTTTTTCTTTCAGCAAGTGATTCTATACAGCTGCAAACACCACAAAAGTTGAGGAATAAGAACCATAAAGGATTTTCAAACAAATTGTTGAGCCGGTCTCATTTTTCTGATTCACATTCTAAGGGATCTGTGTTGTCTACAAGCTGCACCACAGTAAGAACTGCCATTTGATTTTGTCATATCATTATTCTATTATTTCTCTTTGCAATATTCTCTCTTCAGATACCATCATTTTGTTATCTTATAGTTTCCAAATTCCAAACGTCTAATGTATCATAACATTGCTGGTGCAGAAAGTTGATCTGAGCAAACTAGAAACAACAGCACTATGGCGATACTCAAAGCATTTTAATCTTGTAAGCTATTACAGTAGTTCACGATACTCATGTTGTCGACCACATTCCTTGTTTGTCGTTTATCTTGTTCTGGATGAAATCCTACTTATTTCCAGACACACAAAACCATGTTCTCTGTCTGCAACAGGTGGGTGGGAATCCTAACCCCTCCAAAGAGCAGTTAATTGAAATAGTTCAGAGGCATTTCATGTCGCAGGTAAGTGAGTCATTGCATGGATAAATGCATCATTGCCAGCGAATGCATTGTGTGTGTCTTTGACTGTCTGTTTTGAACCCAATTGCTATACTTGTACTTCTGAAGCAATTGGATGAGTTGCAGGTAATTGTAGGTTTTGTGCAGGCTGCAAAGAGGCTGAAGTCTGTCTGTGACTGATCCCGATTCCGGGAGTTACACAAGCTAACAGAGTTTTCAAAGTTGTGTCACTACATTTTATTGCCTTTGAACCCCAAAGCTTGATTGTAAGATTTCAGAACAAATTGGCTTGTTAGGTGCTAGAGCTAGGATTCTATTGTTGATATTATTGTTAAAAGACAGATGTTTGTGGTCAGACAATGGACACCACTTTAACATATTTTAAGTATAGTTAGCAAAATTTTTTGATGGATTTATCATCTAAATATTGCTGAACTGTTGTTTTCAATATTTATTTTTGATACATGTAGACTTATCCATGTTAAGCCAGATTATATTAATTAATATATCAGATTCTCGAGTAAGGGTGCTGTGGTTGGAGCATGTGCATGTGATTAAATTTCTTCATTTGTTTGTCTCCATGAAGATAAAATTTTGGTTGCTCTTGACACTACCAACTCATAAGTTGAATGGCTTTAAAACCTCTTAACTTCCTAACCTATGACACAATATTAAAGTCCTTTTATTTCCAATAAATCATGATAATAAGGCAAAAAAAGATTATTCCTCAAAAAATGGTTATGCTGAGTTAGCTAAAAACATAAAGACTAAACAAAAGTTTGGTTGTCTTCACACTTCTTTATAACTTCAATATATGTTAAAATTGATGATAACCTTGCTAACTTCCTTACTTGAATAAGGCTAAGATTATTGATCTCATCAAGAGGAAAGAGGATTTGTTTAATTGGATCTCTAATAATGACAAATCAACTATCTCTTATAGGAGATCCCTTGAAGGAGGTTCCATAGAATAATAAGAAATTGACTAGTTAGTTGTGGGAATACAAATGAAATGAAAAACACTTTTTTGTATTAAGTTTTACATGATAAGAACGCCCATATCTCATTCCTATAAATAATGATATCTTGTGCTCCTATATGGAGAACACGAAGAATTTTTAAAATTTTAAAAGAGACTTGAAGCCATAATTTAAATTATGAAATATGATTTATTCACATCGAATTGTGAATTTGGGTTAGGCATATTAGATTGATCCGTCCTCTTAAATAATTTAAATAGATTAGGTTGATATTTTATCAATTGATTTTAAAGTTGATCTAGTTGGGTTGGTTTGTTGGGCTTGTGACCTGTGCGAGTTAGCTCACCGTGGACTTGAGTTGATCTACATATTGAGAATTTTTTTTCTAAAATTTAAAATAAAAGTGAAAATTTTAATGAGCTCATAGGCTTAACCCACCTAATCTGCAACTAATTTTAAATTTTTTAATATTTTTTATATATAATTTTCATATGTTTTAGTACATCTCATCTAATGGATAAGACTCGATTGTTGTTGTTGTTAAATTAATGATGTAGTATTCGACTCGTAGGCGTAATTAGATCATGCTTTATTCTGAGTCCATGGTTCTTCTCAAAGCTTGATTGAAGCGTGATCAAGGGAGTGTCTTAGATAGTCTCGACATGGTGTCTTAAGATTCTAACTAGGGTGACCTACAAACCAATATGGGTGACCAAGAAGACACATTTCAACAGCCTTCTTATGGAAGGTAAGACTTCCTAGTTAGCTGCTAAGTCAACCTAGATAGCAAACTTTTAGTTCAAAAGTAGGTTGACTCAGGACTTTGGTAAGTTAACTCCATCAACCTAAGATTGGTTAAGTGACCTAGTTTTTGTTAGGTTGGGTTAGAATCATAACTTTGGATTACATGGTCAATAATCAATTAGGTCTATCTAATTGCATTCTAATTGACAATTTGAACAATTGTGCTATAAATTTTCTTTGACATAGACAAATGTTCTTTCATGCTAAAAACACCTACATTGTTGTCATGGTTGTGCAATTGACATCTCAAAAAATTAAAAAAAAAATAGGACGAAGCTTCTGCTAATACAAGGTCTATATTACAAAAGACTGTTTTTGCCACTTAAATCCGTGATCATTAGATCATACAGTAATAATTTTATTGTTATACCAAAGCTTCTCTCTCTCTTTGACATCTCAAGAACTTAAAATTTTCAATCGAAGGCTTCGTGCTTAGATATAAAGCTCTTTTGGCAACAATTTTTTTAGCTAGTGTTATATCATTAGGGTGAGAAGAGGTGAGCATGCTCGAATTGTTTAAAGAAGCACTTAGAGATTAAAGCAGGCGCTCAAATTGTTACTAGGGAGTATCTCTAGAGTGTTCTAGAAGGTCCTGAGAAGGCTTGTTGAGTGAATAACTCATACCTTGTAATTAGCATATGTATTATAGAGATTAAAAAGTTTTTCAGTGGATTTTCATCTGAGGATGCTACAACTTATACGACAAGCCATAGAATAAGAACCACTAGTTCTAGACTATGTTAACCCCAATGTTCTCGTCCTTAATTATATATATAGTAATATACTAATTATATTTTAATTCATTTCATGTACTCCCCATTGACAAATTGTTTGTACACATATTTGTAATTAACATTATCTGTTCAACCACCTCCTAGATCCACTTGTTATCCTACATTATATTGCCTCTAGGACCAACCTTTTTGACTTGAAAATGGTGGCAATATAAATCTGATTACTTTATAAAAATATATTTAATAAGAAGAGAAATGAAAAAAATTATAATTGATGAAACCAGTTTTATCGCACTTAGAAGTAAGACCAAAACCACACGACGATATTTTTATTGCACAATTCACTACTACAACAGTACTGCAAATATCGTAGTCTCTTCCCACACTTACTTACACAGACACAGTGGCGCTATGCGTGTTACTATTCTTCAGCTGCAACTTTCCCAATTCCTCTAGTGTTTACCGTAATCTGACTGCGAGCCACCGTCGCCGACAACCTGCACCGGAGATAGCGTATCCCATATGTCCTTGAATGCTGCTACAATGGCAGCATGATGGCGCTGCAAATTCAGCGACAGGAAGCAGCACAGAAGCTGCTCCAGCCCTTGAGCGTCGTAGATCTTCTTCTCCACCACCATCTCCGCCATCGACCGCCGAAAGTCTGCCTCCGGATCCTTCGACAACTTCACCACTGCGAAACTCTCCCTCACCGCCGGCGCCGCGAAGGGAATCAGCGTCCCGACCGCCGTCCGCCTCATCGTCGATGACAAGCATCTCTTCGTTGCCTTCGCTGCTCTGCGGCTTTTCTTCAGCCGACGCCGCATTTTGTCTGAGGATCCCACGTCCGATGTCGACACAGTCAGCCTCGTTTCGTCGCCGCTGCTGAACCACCCGCTGTCGTCATCGTCATCGTCCTCGTCGGCGCCTCCGTCGTCCGCCGATGAGTCACTTCCAGCCCTCGACCGGAACCGAGGCCTCCGGGTCGCTACCTTCCGCCGGCGCACTCGTCGGAGGACTAACGGGGGGAAAACACCGTCGTCGGAGTCAATTTTCTGTCGAGGAACGGTGGGAAGGTCGGCACAGCCACCGCCGCTGACGGCTGCAGGGCAGGCCATTACGTGCAGCCACTTCTCCTCCTTCCGCCAGAGGTAGTCCGGCGTCGCGTGGAAGGGGTGAAGGGCAAGTCCTCCGGGATGCCTTCGTCGCCGGGAGCAGCAGCAGCATGAAGGGGAGACGAGAGGCGATTCACGGAGGAGGGTAGTGGAAGGGTCACTGATGTCAAAGCCGAGGTCGACATCATAATCGAACGGCCGAGGAGCGGTGGCATCACTCTTGAAGCGTAATCCGCCAAAGGACGGCAACATACGGCAGAGACGGCGACGGAGGCGCTTTGCCATGGTCGAGCAAGGCCGCGATATGTGAAACGAGTTTATGTAGCCTGGCGACCGCGTGGACCAATAAGTAATTCATGAAAAGTTTCGAGGGTCTTTTTGTAACAACACTTCCTAAGTTATTTTGTCTTATTTGTTACAGAACATCTATCTTGCTGGAGACAGGGCCCACGGTTCCCCATTCGGCACCACGTGGACTTCTAGTAGGCGGCAACACGGGAAGAAAATTGCGTTCCTGTCTGATATAGAACAGGAGATCCGGCATTTACATATTTGGCCAGTTGCTTCTCCTCTACGAGTTGGATCATTAAAAATCATGAGGAATTAGAAGGTAGTGGGAGTCGATATCATACATGTAGGGTCGAAATCCATTTCATTTGACCCAAAAATTAATAATTTCTTCCGGTTTTTTCGCGTTTCAAATTGTAATCTTATCGCATTTATTTGGATCAAAGAAATAGTGAAAAAAATAGATTTGTTTATTTGAATAGTTAAATGCACTTTTATAAATTATTTGAATTAATTTAAACAATTAAAAGATAGTTATGATAAAAAAAATTCTTTAAATTTTAAAATACATAGATAAATGTACTTTTAGGAGGTATTAGGATTTCGGTATGTTTTCAAAATAATGAAATAATTTAAACAGGATTTTATAGAAGTTTTATCCAACAGATCTCATTTTTGTAATTTTAAATTTGAATAAATAAATGAGAACTTTTACCTAACAAAAAAACTATCATTTCTATTTATATATATATATTTTACTTATACTTATAATATATTGTTAAATTTGTAATTTATGTATTAATTTAAATTAAGAGTATTACATTACTATAAAGGCGTTAAATTGATTATCCTGTCAATTTACATTAAGAATGCTTTTTTGAGTATTACTAAAAAGAATATTTATAGCTGAATATTCTGGACGGTTCCAATGGAGTGGTCTTTTTTTTACGTTTTAGAAAAGAAAAAAAAATCTCTTCGTTCGAAAAAAGAAATAGTCCTTTAATTATTTTCTTTAAGAAAAAGTCGCCACGGCTTTGGGATTGCAAAAAGCACAAATTACTTTCATGTAACAAGAAATAAAACAAGGGTCAGTCCGTACTTACGCACTGCTTATGCACGAATTACGGGGCGCCACAACTTCGTTGGAAACTAAATAGTCACGCAGATTGTCTCCACATCACTTATCAGTGGCACCATACAGCTTCTCGGCGAATGGAATTCTAGCAGTTCGATTCCTAGAACACGCGTCGAGACATCATTAGCTAAAATTCGTGTCGCATGTATGGAGTCGACACGCAGAGAAGGACCTCCCGTTACTCTTTTTTCCCTTTATCCAGTCCGAGAGATGTTCTGTCCGTCCGATTGGACGGCCCCACGGCGACGTTGCATTCCGTCATGATTGGACGGCCGCGATTGCGACCCGGCGGGCTCGGGACTCCAAGCGGCGACCTACGGTCTCGCCTGTGGGTGCACTTGTGTGGATGGGCTATCTACCGTCGGATCGTGTCGTGGAAGATCATCTTGGCTGTACGACGGAAGGTCATTGTGCGGGTAATTATGCGGTGCCTACGTTACGTACGTGAAGAGTTTGCCTCGTGCTTTGAGAAGGATCGCTTTAAAGATTGTGTTTCGCGTCGGAGGAAAGTGTGCATCGTTCGATTTGTTGTACTGCTATTTCGCGGTATGTTTCAGTTCAAAATGATACAGTACGCATACTGTAACATCACTCTGTGTGAATACAGTGAATTTATATTTCGAAATGCACGCGAACGTATAAAAAAAGTAAGGGAAAGTACGTGTGATGACGTTGGATCCGACTTCGAGGTGTGAAACGTACACAACATGCAACATGAAGTTAAAAAACTAAGAAACTAAAAGAGCAAAAATAAAAGGTCGACTCATATTCAATTAATTCTCGAATGCAGGACCCTTTTATAAAAATAGTTAAATGATTTATCCTTTGTGTTGTGATTTAGGGCATGTTTAATAGTTAGAGTTCTAAATAATTTTTTTTATGATCGTCGATATATCACATCAATGCTACATCAAAATTATAAAACCTCCTTTATTTCGAATGGTCCTACCCACATTATTAATTTTCAGAGAAAAACATGTTTAAATTTTCACTATTTCTTTTAAAATAAAAACATCACACTCACAATTGAATTATTCGAGTTATTTTATCTAATTTTTTTATTTCACAAACCTCTCAAAAATCATGCATTGGAGATGCTCTTATCCAATATATTAATGATGATCTTTAAAAATCAATACTGGAAAGATACTGAACCTTCGAAATCAATATTGTATTATGATTTCTCTAGTATGGTAGTGCTAATATTTATAAAACAACACCACTGATACGGGTCGAAGTTGGCCTCCACGTGGCAGGAAGTGGTCAATGGTCAAGTCGCGCTATAAGTCAATGGTCATACCGAGCTTAGCCCAGTCAAGGTAAACCTAAGTCCATACCCTATGAGATTTGTGTATATCGAGTTCGAGTCAAACTCCCGTCCGACTTGAATCTAAAAAAGCGGCAACATTACCACTTAGCACTCACCTCCCAACTCTAGAAACCTCATCCACTTGACACTTGATTCTTGACTTCGGAAACCTCAACCACCCAGCATCCAATATCCCCCTACTGCGAGAACCTCATCCCCCTGGCGCCCATCTCTCAGCTCTAAGGACCTCCATCATTTAACATCAGACTCTCGAGTCCGAGTCCTCTACTAATGTGGTGAGCGTGCAATCACACGACTAGCGAAAAATGAAGAGAATGTGGGTCACAAGATAACTATGTGAAATGGCATGGTGCCACTACAACCAAAATAGAGGATCATGGGTGTTGCCTATTTCGTCGAGTAGGGAGTGTAAAAAGAGGTTTGCTCCCACGGGTGCAAATATGCACACATAACTCTTGCACTTCTCTTCTTCTTCATTTTTGTTTCATCTACTTCAAACTCCGATCACTAAAATTGATTGAGTATCGGAGTGACAGCGCTAAGGTATGCCTTAACCTTCATTCTAACTTCCCTTGAGTTTTGTAGAGATTTTAGAGAGTTGGTGTAGTTCTATGAAGACCTCCAACCTGTCACCAACCTCCTCATTGATAGTTCCCTCATCCTTAATCTCAGACCGGATCAACCACAATAGTGTTAATCCTTCGAAACCAACACTAATGTGTTGTGATTTCTCTAACACAATAGCGCTGATCTTTATAAAATAGTATTACAATAGTGTTGATCCTTCGAAACTACACCACTTTATTATAATTTCTTTAATATAGTAGTGTTGATTTTTATAAAACCACACCACTATGGCTCACTCCTTCGAAACCATTAAAATAATCCTTTATATCCATCAATGAGTTTTGAGCAAAATTCAATGATGATCTTAAACAACTCTGATGGGACATAATCCAACTCTTGTAGATTTCTGTAGTTCTCCTCAGTCTCACAATATCTTAAAATCTAAGATTCAAGGTCTTTTTAGTCATGCACATCTTGTTTTCAAAAATTCAGCGGCATGCCAATTGGCACGTTCAAGGGCGGAGTTAGGAATTCCATATTACAAGAGGTGAAAAGTGTATGTTTATGTTGAGGGGGGATAGTCGTATCGTTGTCCCCCCTTCGTTCCCCATTAGTACCTTATTCCTATACCTCTAAATCTCTTGTACTAAAAAATTAAAGGGGAACGATCATCGCAATCGCTCGCTGCCTCCGTCTCTATGCACGGACCTATAACTTCATGTAAGAGCCTCAGAATGAGAATTGCATAATATCTACCTTCTCTACACTCTCCTTTTCCACTCTATATCCAATTTTTAGAATTTTAAATTCTCTAGATCTATTAATGAGTTTTGAACAAAACTCATTGATGGCCTTAGACATATCTGATGGGACCCAATTCAAATCTTATAGATTTCTACATTGCTTCTTAGTCTTACCATGCCTTAAAATCAAAAATTCAAAGTCTTTCTAGCTATGCACATTTTATTTTCAAAAATTCAGCATAATCCTGTAGGTGATGATGTTTTGACGAAATTAACACTAAAATGATGACGCTTTGAATAAACCAATATGAAGGTGTTGATACTTTTAAAAAATCAACACTAAGATGATAATGTTTTGATAAAATCAGCACCAACATGATGATGATTTAATCGAAATAACACCACCTTGGTGCTACTTTAACCAAAACAACACAAAACTATTTATTTATTTTTAGTTATTTAATTTTAATTTTTAATTTTGTTTTATTTTTTCTTTTGTAATTAGTTATTAAAAAATAAAAATATTTTTGTTTTTTTTATTAACGTTCTTTAATTATATATATTTTTATTAGTTTTCTTTTATATTTTTATATTTCAAAAAAAATTTATTAAAACTTTAAAATTAAAAAATGGATAAATGTAGGAGATCATCCTGAGTTTAATGACTTATTTTTTTAAAAAAGAATTAATTTTTTTTAGGATCATCAATCACTTATATATAAAACTCTTTGATGAAATAATTAAATTTTTACTTTTTTAATTTGATTTGGTTCAATTCAGTTTGGTTTAATTTAAATAAAGAATTAATGATTTATTTTAATTTAAGGCTAACATATAGAAAGGATATTTTTGAAATTAAATATGTCTTTTGAGAAATATAAAATTGTGGTATGTCCTTTCAGAATTTCTCAACTTCAAACATGTCCTTTGGTAAATTACCAAACAAAACTACAAAACTAAAAGGGCACAAATAAAAGAATATTAATATAATATTTTAGTAGCTACGAGTAATTATTATAATTAAATAAAATATAATATTTTATTCTAATCAAAATTAATATATAAGAATATTATTATTTTAAAATATTATTTATTAACTTAGTCAAAATTAATAATTTATTATTTTTATTTTTATTTTATCTTTTTCTTCTGCAATTCTACTATGTCATTATTTTTATTTTATCTAACACTATATTAGTTGTTAATTACAACAATTATAATAGTTATCTATGTAGCAATTACAATGATATATTAGTGATTATAGTAGTTGTAGTAGTTACCTAGAAACTATCATAATAAGTTAACGATCGTAGTTATTATAAAAAATTTAAAATAATTTTGATTAAATTAAAATAATTTTAATAGAATTTAAGTAATTTTGATTAATTTAATAAAGAATATTTTGATATAATAATTTTATTTAAAATATAATATAATATTTTATTATATTATAGTAGCTATAGAATAATTATTATACGTTATAGTAAATTTTTACCCAAACAAAAATATACATTATTATTAAAATTATTTATGTTAATAACCAGTAATTATTTTTATGCATATAATTAAAGACCGAATTACCAACACAGCGCTGGTTGGACCCAATCTTATGCTAGGTCAAATAAGGTTTATTTTGGGCCTAGCTAGGCCTATAGGTCACAACAGTCTGGTCCTGTGTGATGGGAAGAAATCTAAATGAGTAGAGTTGATCGAACTTGTTGTCGTGTTCAAATTATTTATTTATTATTGAGTTTGTTTAATATTATTTACAAAAATATTATCGAGCGGGACGGAACTTATGCCTAACCTTTTTTTTACTGAGCTTAAAGACATTGACGTTCTTATAATTTAGTAAAATATTATTTATATATAAAATTTATCGTAACGTTTTATTTCTAATTATAAAAATCTAAATTATTATATTTTATAATTTTAAATAAAAATAAATTAATGATCAAGATTTAAATAAGCTAATAAATAAATTTATTTATTATGGCAAACATTTTATTTCGGTTGAGAAGTGCGTCTGGACGAGTCACCGGACCTTCGTCTGAGCGGGCGTTGAACAGGAAGTGGGTCTGGCGTGCCGCTAGCTCTTGGACCTGAGAACACAGAAAGCGTGAGTAGGAAGGCCAGGGGGGTGTCCTAGCGCGACCACTCCGACATTCAAGTCAAGAACAGCGGGAGGAAGAAGAAGATAAACAGTAGTGAACTTGAGCGTGTAGAAGAGTGCGGGAGCCGAGAGCTTACCTGCTGCGGAGGGAGTGATCGTTTTAAGGAGAGATGATCGTACATACCTGCCACGTCATCATTTAAGGAATATCCCATTAATATTAATAAGGTGTCAGGGACAATCGAGTCCCCTGTCCCATCGCTGGCGCTAGCTATCTTGTCGCAGCCCATGCTGGTGTCAGAGGGATGGTGGTAATAAATGAAGGGTGTGGACCGGTCAGAGGACATAATGGAATATGCCAAGGCACTGTAATGCGATTCGGCTCTTGTACGGGATCAAGTCGAACGAATGGCCGACTAGCGGTTCGGAGAGAAGGGCGACCGAATGGTGGGTCGGTCTGGGCCAGAAGTCGGCATAGAGTTGGGAGTCAGTTTAAGGACCCGGACTTAGCCTGAAAACCCGGCCAGCGGACTCTGATTCGGCCGGAGGAGCCTGATTCGACCTGAAGGGCTTGATTCGGCCTAAGGAGCCTGATTCGGCCTGAGGAGCCTGATTCGGCCTAAAGAGCCTGATTCGGCCTGAGGAAGGACTCTGCCCGAGTGAGGACTTCGGATTCGGGTGGTGCTTCTCGGTTCGGTTATAATATCCATAACATAAGCCTCTCCGCTAGTCTAGTCGAAGGAAGCGTGAGTCAGACTGACTAGACAAAAATGCGAGTGAACGGGAACCCGAGTCAACTTGGTATGAGATCAGGTGACAGCATTAGATTTTCATAAGAGCGTGTCGAGAAGTCAGGGATTAAAGAGCTAGCATAGCTCATCGCCCGAACAAGCTGGGTAAGATCGAGAAATAGCTCCAAAACACGAGCTAGCTGGAGTAAGGCGCAGAGGCGAGAGAGGTGCTAACCAACTGTCCAACTGAGTCAAGCTCGGGACCAGTTATCGGACAGGGAAGCAGAGTTGCCCCGAGTCCTCGAGGACTCGAACAGTCTGGAGAAACAAATATCTGAGGCGATTGAACACCTCCGGGTGCGAGAGAGAAGCGGAGGATAACCTGAGGGCAGGTTCTGGCGATTCCTTTACGATTGATTTCTCTGCGACCTATTTTTTCGTGTGCCCGATCTGCCAAGTACTTCTTGTCTGACTTCTTTGACCGAGTCTTAGCTAACTTTGGCTGATTCCTACGGGCCGACTTCTCAAACTTCTATCAGGATTGAGTCTTACCAGGTGCTTGACTCGGCCCACATGCGTCGGGCTACTAGGACAGCGCTCTCGAAGAGAGCCGTCAAGGAGAGACAGCGGTGTGACTGCTAGACCTCACCCCTCTACTTAAGAAGTCGCATGGCCAGGAACCACCATTCCGTCTCATCTGATTGGGTGGCGATGAACCGACGGAGAATAGCAAGGGCATCAGAGTCAAACCCTGCTTCGAGCTTTTCAAACAAGATAAATCGTAAGGCATCTATGACCTCGAGGTTTGAGTCGAGGAGGTGGGACAATGTTGGTGACTCCTACGACCGATAGGGGGGAAGGCACCGACTAGTCTGTTCAGGCGAGGGGAGCTGGGAAGGCGAAAGAGGCTAGGATAGCGCGAATAACGGCGCCTAAGACGGGATGAGGAAGGATCTAGAAAGAGTTCGACAGGCCTATCCATGGGCGGTCGAGTTCACCTGCGGGCTTGGAGGCTGCCGTGTGTGGCGACCGAGCTCGCTTGCGGGTGCATCAGTGGCTGCGTGGTAGTCGATTTGTGTTAGGGACGGTTGTTGCCGAGTGCCACTTGATCTCAGTTTGATTTTAAGAGAGATAATACTTTTTCAATAGTGTCTCATCAAATCAATCAATTTGTTTGTACTCATTTGTATTCTTCTCAACGGTCCAATCAGTCATTTCACTTTTTACTTTATGAGTTTAACTTCACTTTTCTTTCTCCTTACGTGGCCACTCATCTCTGCCCAGCTAGAGATGAGTGAGAAAAGCAATCCTCTCTACCCATCTTCTCTCTTTCCACATACTAAACTCACTCACCGACTTCCCTTGCGTACCGCACCGCACTCCCGACGCAAGTTCGTTCCTAAGTTGCGTGGCGCACCCGTCGCACGGTCCCGACTTGAGTTGCTGACTTCCCGAGTCGGTTGTCGATCTCCCTTGCTGAGCTGAGCTCTCACGTCCCTCCCTAGACGACGCCGAGTTCTCGTGCTCTTGTCGCTCCTTGATGCGTGCCTTACTTCCTCTCTGCTGCTCTCCCCTGCGTGGTTTGCCGAGCTCTTAAGCTTGCGAACGTATGGTCCACCTCCCACCTGACATGTATGGCGGCGAGCTCGGCAGCGTGCCACGTGTGGTGGTTGCCGAGCTCCCACGGGTTCGGCAGCGTGGGAGTCGGGCGAAGCACACGTGCTACCCGACATACAACACACGCACGCGTTGTAGTAGATGGGGGAAGTCGACAGACGCAGGACTCTGGTTTGAATGTCGTGTGTCGACGGAGCAAGGCGACTGCCGATTCGGCCGTTGCTCGAGTGGCAGGTGTGCAGAGTCGGCAGTGGAGCACAAAGGTGGAGTCAAGCACGTGCCTAATGGCTGAGGAGTCAGCAGTGAAGGATTCGGGAGAGCGATGCGTGATCGAGCATGGCGACGCATGCGTGGCGGTCTCGGAAAGCCGATGTGTCGCGCTCGAAGGTGTCGGCGGCGACTGTCGTCTCATGTGGTATAAAATAAGTCGGTAGCAGTAAGAGAGACGCATGCACATCACATGTGGCTGATTCGGGAAGTCTAATACGTGAGGTTGGCATGAAGGACAAGCCAGACTGCTGCAGTCGGCGTGCAAGGATAAGGTAGGCTCAAGAGCGTGCATACCCCATGCAACACGAGGAGAGAGAGGATGCTAAATTATATATTTGGCTTTATATAAGTTGTGTTTCCAATTGGTTGAAGGAGGATTGAATCCTTCTTCCAAAGAAGGATTATCTTTAAAAGACATCCTGACTCAACCCACTTTGCAGCGGGCAAGTTCTCAAGGACTCAGGTGCATGATTACGACGGGGTTAAGGACTCAGGCTGGTTTGATTCCTTTCGCTATCTTAATGAATTTTTTAGAGGTAAGCCGGGAGTGGGATGGGTTGCCCGAGTCAATGAGGCAAGGTGAGTAACTGTCTGTACTGCAGATATTTGGATATGGAACTTGTGTATGAATAAAACATCTGTCATGCTTATTTTTATATGCTATGTTGAAAGAAAATTAATATGATCAACAGAACCGAGTTGAGGGAGGAAGTGATACCTGAAGTCCGAGAGGATAGGAGCAATAATAATCTGAAGTAAAGAATATTTTAAGGCAGATGTTGCTGGTAAGTCGGGAACCTTTGCTGAAAGAAACTACTAGTACAGACTAGAGAGAGTCTTCAGAACGCTACAGGTCCGAGACCAAGGATATATAAGATTAAACCTTGGCAAGGATAATTGCCCGCTGATCCGAGATCAGGGGAACATATAGCTCAATAGAGATTGAACTCTGGAATCGTCAGAGACCAAGGATATCGTGCTTGCTAAGTACATGAGATTTCCCTATGAGAGTCATGTTTGTCGGGAGGCTGATTGCTCGAGATTCTGAGCTGAGCTACTGAATGAGTGGAACCAAGAGGGCTACTGAAAAGACTAATTGCTCGGGATTCTAAGCAGAGCTACCGAATGCATGAAGCTGAAAGGGCTACTGAAGAGACTGAGTACTCGGAAGATTGAGCTGAGCCACTGAACGAATGAGGCCGAGAGGCCTGTAGAGAGGCTGAGTGCTCGAAAGATTGAGCTGAGTCACTAAACGAATGAGGCCGAGAGGTTGAACTCTGAAAAGAGCAATTGCTGATGGAGTAGGTCCGAGACCTGAATTTGAGTTCGATCCCGACTATGTCCGAGTCGAGAGAGGTTGAACCCTGAAAAGGGCAATTGCTGATGGAGCAGGTCCGAGACCTGAGTTAGCTCGATCCGCGACTATGTCCAAGTCGGGAGAGTATTGTCGATGACGCAGGTCCGAGACCTGAGTTAGCTCGATCCGCGACTATGTCCGAGTTGGGAGAGTATTGTCGATGGAGCAGGTCCGAGACCTGAG
>JBBMKF010162055.1:0-18673 GCA_037834155.1 Curcuma caesia
TTCTTAAGGTCATCAACGAATTTTGGCCAAAACTTGATGACTCTATAATATTTAAAATTTTAAAATCTTGATATGATCTGAATCAAAGGAATTATAAGAACTCTTTGGTAATGTTGGTGAGTAAGTATGATAACCCTAAACCATTTAATGAATTTGTTTTAAATTATCTTAAGATTTAAAATATTTTTAAAAATTATATTTCTCAATTTAGGTTGTGGAATCTAAGTTTGAGGGCATAATTACACTCAAAAGGCTTCCAAAAGTATAATGGTTCTGATTTAAAATGATTTTGAAGTTCTTAAGGTCCAATTAATTTTGGCCGAAACTCTTTAATGATCATATTCAAAATTTCAAAATCATAACATGTTCTGAACTAGGAGAGTCTTAGGAACCCTTTGGTTAAGTATGACCAGCCTAAATCTTTTAATGAATTTGTGTCAAATTATCTTAAGGTTGTAAAGATTTCAAAAATTCATATTTCTACATTTAGATTGTGGAATTTAGGTCTAAGAGTATGATTACATTAAAAAGGTTTTCAAGAATAATGATATTGATTTGAAGTGATCTGACATTCCTAAGACCGTCAATAAATTTTGATCAAAATTCGTTAATGATCTTATAATGCCCAAAAATTAAATCTTGATATTGTCTGAATTAAGGGAGTCTTAAGAATCATTTGGTGGTATTAATAAGTATGACAAGTTTAGACTCTTTGATGATTATGATTTAAAATGATTCTATGAGATTTCTATCATCAAAATTAATTGATAATTTTAGACGTTTCAAAAACACTTCAAATCAAATTCTTTGTACTCTTTATATTATTCTAAATATAATCATGCCCTAGATTTCATACTTTAAATATAGAATTGTGAGTTTGTTAATTAGATAGTAAATTGGGTAATGATTAATATAGAAAATTTAATAATCCATAAATATAGATGACTGTTGGCTGATAAATTATAGATGGGTGTTAATCACAAATTTAATATAATAAATTTAAAAATATATTGATGCGTTGGATTGTAATATTCTTCAATAAAAGGTGATGTTCTTGTTGAGATCGTCTCGTAGACACGTCACCAACCACGCACCTGAGGTTGACTTCACGAAGAGGAAGGAGATGATGAGTTCTGAGGCCTGCAAGCACCAACACAATGAGAGGGAAGGCCAGGGGTGCCCTGACTTGACCACTCCGACGCTCAAATCAATCACCGGAAGAAAAAATGTAGTATGATAAAGATGTATGTATGTGTTTGTATACATATCTGTATGTGTAGAGAAAAGAGATTATATAGGCAAAGGAGTAAGAAAGTCATATTGGCCTGTCTTGTCGTTAATTAAGGAGAATATCTGTGCAGCGAAATTTTGTTAGACAATATGTCTCATCAGGATATAGAAAATGTCTCATCATTGTCATAATAGCATGAAGTTGCATCATTCAGTACCATACTTTATAACAGGGGCAGATTATCATATCACATAATTATTCTAACTTCTTAGCGGTAATTTGATGGATTGATAAAGATAGGAAGGAGAATCAGACTGAGCAGGAATCGACACGACTTCAATATAAGTGCAAAGTGCTCGGCGAGTCGGGAGCTAAGACTTCTGCTCTTGGTACCTTGGTACTGGGCTCGGGGCTATGGTTGTGTGATTGGCCAAGTTGGGTTTAGGTAGAACGAGGTTGAGCAGGGAGTCGGGCAGAGCTGACAGAGGGCCGAGTTAAGAGATGGCCGAGCTGAGAGATGACCGAGCTGAAAGAGGCCTAGCTGAGAGATGGTTGAGCTGAGAGAGATCGAGCTGAGAGATGGCTGAGCTGAGAGAGACCTGAGCTGGGAGATGATCAAGCTGAGAGAGACCGAGCTGAGAGAGGGTCGAGCTGAGAGATTGCCTAGTTGAGAGAGGGCCCGAGCTGAGAGATGACCGAACTGAGTGAGGCCGAGCTAAGAGAGGCTCGAGTTGAGAGAGAGCCGAGCTGAGAGAGGCCCGGGATCGAATATCCGAGTCAGAGCTCGTCCTCAGACATGGAGCAAGAGAGGTTGATCGTCCTTCCCGATCCGGGCTTAAGTTGCCGAGTCGGGTGAGGCCAAGCCAACCTTTTGACTGATGTGTTATATACTCAGACCAAACCTTGACTTTCCGGGCCAGTTCTGATTGAGTTATACTCTCCTTTAACAGGTGGAATCCATCACCCTAGCGGTTCTACACGATCGTCGGTCCCACGACCATCTGTGAAGAGGTAAATTGGAAACTACAGTTGGTCACTACGGAGGAGATCATTGTCTCGATTTTACTGAGATTCGATCCTTGTCTACTTCAATAAATCTGTTCCGTACGATTACAATACTCGACTGCTATAAAGAAAGATCGAAATTATGAAATCGTGAAACGAGAAAAATAAAAATTTACTACTTAGCATTTCAGTAAAAGATGAAATTTTCTACTCTAGCGTTTTCATATGATTGATCCTACGATCATATGTTAGAAGGTAAATTAAAAAATTATAATTGACTACTAAAATAAGAATATCGACTTCATCGAAATTCAATTAAAAAAAATTTACTTAATACTATCAATATATGGGATGGATCCCGCTGCATCCAGTTGCAATGCATTCGATTTCCAATTATAGCGAATTCACCAGTTGGAGCAGAAACCGGGCGGCCAAGATGCGTATTTTGAAATGCTATTTACAATTTAAATGTACAGGAAATCTGCTTGCTTATCCGCTCCTCCCACCACCCTTTCTTCCTGCGCACGCTTTCTCTCGTACTTACCGCGCGTTCCCTTCCGTGCTTTCCTCAAACCCTCCTCAGTCCTCGTGATGTAACGAACGAGGAGAAGGATGCAAAGTCAGATCTCTCGGTAGATTTCATCTTCCCTCCGGTTCCGACGCCGATCGCCGATCCGCTGAGTCTCATATCGATGCGAACCGCTGCCTCCTCGTCTGTTCCCGCGCCGTCGCCTGCGGCCGCTCTCCTCGCTCCTGGGTTCCGGTTCCATCCGACCGACGAGGAACTCGTCAGCTATTACCTCAGACGGAGGGTCTGCGGTCGGGCCCTACGCGTGGATGCCATCGCCGAAGTGGATCTTTACAAATGCGAGCCGTGGGAGCTCCCCGGCCTCTCCCGCCTCCGCAGCCGCGACCTCGAGTGGTACTTCTTCAGCCCGCTCGACCGCAAGTACTCCAGCCGTTCCCGCACCAACCGGGCCACCGCTCAGGGGTACTGGAAGACCACCGGGAAGGACCGCGCCGTCTCACGTGGCGCGCGCGTCGTCGGCATGAAGAAGACCCTCGTTTATCACTCCGGCCGCGCCCCACGCGGCACCAGAACTAACTGGGTCATGCACGAGTACCGCCTCGAGGATGCCGAGCTCACGCAATCAGAGATTCCGCAGGTACGTTTTTGTTAAGTCGTTTTTTTGGGTGTTTCTGTTTGAGATTGATTGACATTGATTTCTTTTTGGATTGGTGATGCGGAAGGATTCGTATGTTGTGTGTCGGGTCTTCCAAAAAAGCGCTGCTGGTCCACAGAATGGGGCTCAATATGGCGGGGCGTTCGTCGAGGAAGATTGGGAAGAGGAAGAAGCTAATGGAGTGGTCCTGATGCAGGATGTTGGGGATGATGATGCCATTAATGCTCATGATCAGAACTACTTCGAATACAATGATCTTCTTCAGGTAAGCCCATTAGTCAGCTGTCTTCTTAAGCATGCTTGAAATAAAAGGGAAAAATCATGCTTTCATAGTTCTTCAATTCACATTTTTTGTTTGGAAAAAGCCAAAATTTTGCATAATACTGGCATATGTTTAGGTGTACTATAAATTTTGTTCAAGATTGGTACATGATTAGGTTCGCCTACAATAAATGATAAAATGAAAGGGAAAAAAAACTAAATTGAGATGATATGAATATATTTGATTGCTACAAATGGTGAATCGGTGTAAGAGATAGAGGAAATCAATAAAAATTCTGGATAATAGAATAAAAATATTCGACAATTTGAATTTTACAAGTAATACAGCCATCATAAGGTTCAATTTGATCGATGAAATCCATGTGGTAACCCTAAATAGTTGAGACTTGTATGTATGGTAGATAAAATTATGATCTAGACATTAACATCTTACAAGCCAGAGTTATGCATGTTTTAAGTAAGATTTGAATTGGGCTACGATGTTACAAACCTATGGTCAGATTCTATGCTTGCTTAGCATTCCATGTAAGATCTTAGCTCCAACAACGTTGACTAGATTATATTTATATTCAATTAGACATTTTCATCATCGACATTTACTATACTAAATAATTCTTTTTCATGCCATATCATTTTCATAGAGTCTATGCTTGTTTATCACATCTGCATTTGTGCTTACTGTTCCTACATATATTCCTTTTGATTTGTATGTAGAGGAATCCTTTTTAATTATTGTCCTTATCATCCATTTTATAATTATCATTTATCTCATTGAAGTTGCTACTTACTATATAAAGATGGAACACTTGAAGATCTATATTGTGTTTTTCATAAATTCTATTTGTCTGTGCTTCATGATATTGGAACTTTAGTATGTAAAATATTCATATTGTAACTCAATACTTAAGATAGGATCTAGATTTATGAACTTCTTCCCCTTTGGTTGGATTTGCTTAGGTAGGATCTTGATCTCATCAAATTTGCTTACATGTTGATAGTTGTCGTGATGACGATATTTATGATGACTACCAGTATATGATCAAAGAATCTGCATGTTGAAAACTAACATTGAATAGTTTTGGTTTTGAACAAAACATGAAGATTGGTCAAATAAAACATAATTTGCATTCAAGGTTGAATTACATGATTATTGTTAGGATAATCAGGTTGCTTCTACCTGCTGATTACAGCTTGTAAACTGGTAGCTTGCTCTACCTAGTGAAGATTATTAAATTGGCACAAAAATTGCTTAATGCATCCATCTGACAATTCTACGCCCCCTTTCTCTATTAATTGTTATAACTTCCCAAGATAATTCATCATTCTTCAAGTTTACAGCAATGTCAAAGTTCCATAACCCCATGCCATCTTGTTCATGAAGACCTTCGTAGCCTCCAGTTTTGAATATGTTTTATTGTAGGAGTTTTAGATATTTCGGTGATTGATAATGTATTTATTATGATTTTTCATATTGGAGAATATAATTAAACAATTCCTGTTCTTTCCTACTTTGCATATTCTTGATTAAAGCATGCAATTTTTTTCATGTATCTAAAATGCTGGGTATATGAAAATGGCAAATTGGCCTATGAAAATGTAATTGCATTGCTGGGTTTATCAAAATGGTAAATTGGCCTATGGAAATGTAATTGCAATACTAGTCTTTTTTTAGTAGAGATGCAATGAACATGCCTAAAGATCCATAAATCAATGTTGAAATTTATATAATTAAGTTCGATATGTCCATCCTTTATAAAAAAGATCAATTTTTTTCCTGTTATCTTCATTTGATAAATTCGCAGAATTGTGCATATGTATACACTTGAGGTCAGATTCTCTTCTCCCTTTCAAATGACAACGTAAACACTTACACTCTAGCTTACTCCATTCACAACAGAGTCGCAAGGAATGTGCTGTATGTGCCCACAAGTTTCTTTATGTTTGTAAGCTTTACCTTCGTTGTAGAGGGACATGAATTTAAGATTGTCCTAATTGATCACGTGTCTTCATCTTTTTCATTTCAATTTCACAGGATCAAATAGTCAGTTAAAATTTTAAACCTCAGTTTCTTTTACAAACTTTAAGCAGTCTTGAGAGAGTTAACTGCCAGTATACAAATCAAAAAATGAATATGTAATTCCTGGAGTTGGCTGAATTTCAGACGTAGGAATTAGTCTGATTATCCTGGTTGACAGCAAATGAATTTTACACATTTTTGTTAATTATAAATGAGATATTCCTCTACCTTGGTCCATGGCACATATAGGAATGGAGTATTGGGTCATTGTGCAAATTCAATCATTCCATAGTGATATTTTTGTATTCATTAGGTCAACACATATTTAGTAGATAACTTAAATGCTTTGATTTCAATGGTAATGATAATTTTGTGTGTGTGTGGTTACCTTTAATGCAAAAACAAAAAAACACACATGGAGTTGTAATGTCCAGAGTCTGTCAATCTTGAAGCTATAATGTACAGTGACTACTAACTTTGATCAATTGTTTCTGTTGTCACTCTCTGAGGCATTTCTTTTGGAAAGCTCAAGATTGCTATGTGCATAATGTTTATGAATTTTTTCAATTAAGCCTGTGCTGCTTATTCATTATTCTAGGATATTTATTCTGCATCTGTTAAGTGATTAAATTTCTGAACATACCTATATTGGCCTAGTCAATCACTTGACGCTCCTGCTGCCTTGTTTACATAATTACTTTCCTGGGTATCTTTTCTATTGGTAGTTCAAAATTTTGTTTTTGTCATGTCTTTCTATAATGTGATTATAAATGATTTGCATCTATGGATTACTTTTAGGGACAGGAAATGCTTATCCAGCAAGACACTGCTGTTCTGCTTACTAATGGGCAAGGAAGTGACAACGACTCAGAAGATCCTACAATTCTTCTGGATGAGATTCTTAAAGATCAAAGTTTCATGGAAGACATGTTTGCCTATCTTGAACAATCCAATTCGCAGGGTGATCCAACAGTCATAGATGATTCAAGAGAACAAATTCTCTTGAAAGATTTATCTCAAAATGCTCCAAACCAAAGTGATGAATATGTTGAGCTTAATGACTTAGAGGATGATATAGATAAAAACTGGAATTTCAACGAAGGCTATGCAAGTTTTGCTCCCAATTTTGTTGTTGGAGATGGTGAGAATAGCAAGTTATATAAAGGGATTGAAGCTGAGTTTCTTGAGTCCACTGACGAATGCTTTGATCACCATAAACTGTTACAAAATGTGCAAGTGGAAGATGACCTCAGTATGCAAACAACTAAGCCTCCGAACTTATTTGCTAAGGAATGTGATATTGGCCAACAAGACCAAGACTTGATTTTCTATGATGCTTTTTTCCCATCCAAGGCTGAATCATCAAGTTTTGAATTTACTGATGAAATAGAGAAATACTTTGATGCAACAGATAATGATTTACCATGCCATTTCATTGGAGTTTCAGAACATTCTGAACACAGCAATCTCTCCAGTTTAAGCCAAGCTAATATTAAGGTTGGCACTGGTTTCTTCCAAGTGCATTTTTAGATAAAATTTAAGATAATTATAATAGTATTACAGGCTGATATTATTACATGAAAATAGGTTGAAGGTGGCAAAAGTCTCACAAATAAGGGAATTACAGAGTTGCTGCACACAAATGTTGGAGCTGATACATTATCGGTTTTACCTGTGTCTGATCATGGATTCAAGAACAAATATGAAGATATTCCATCTGTACCAGGTATAATCTTTTTTACCTCGATTCTAGGTAAAGATATCACATTTAGAGAAAATGTGAAAATGAAAAAAAAAAAAAAGTCTTTGCTTAGATATCTGATAGTTGTTCTAGTTGATACTTAGCTTCAATATTTCGTGTGTACTTCAACTGCTAGTGTCATATCTACATGTGCTTCAACTCAAACCAATATGAAGGTGGCATTGCATATCAGATTTGCTGCAAGCTTTATCAATTATATCATAGAATGTAAAGTATCTGCCATTTTTACGGTGCAGATATGACAGCGAACAAGGATGGTAACATGACAATAAGAAATCGACTAATCAATATGCTGGGATCAATAAGTGGCCGCCCAGCATTAGCAGCAGAGTCTCATGCTAGTATCGGAAAATATGTTGGGCAGATTTCTGGAACCCACCAAGCTAATGAGTTCCATGTCTCACCTGCCTTTATCCAGCTACAGGCCACCTTGCGAGAGAATGGAAATGCAGGTTTGCTCCTTTCTTACAGCCTTCCGGATAATAATGCAGGTGGTAAACTTTCAGGTTTCGGGCCATTCAGAAAAATACAAGACTTGGTTGTTTCGTTACTGCTTCGAGGTAGCAGCTATCCTTTGTTCCTGTCAGCCTTGGTTCTCACCGTAAGCTATAAAGTGGGGATGTTTATTTATGACAAGAATTAGGTCATATATTGAAAATGTAGACACCTTTTTGAATCTGTCAGGAAAATTGGAGAATCTAAGACCTCTATGGATCTTGTATTAAGTGTTATGCTGTTACTGTAGTAATGATGCAAATTTTGTGCAAAAACATAGCTTTGTCTGGATTGTTCTCCTTTTTCTTCCTGGCAGTAAAACCTGGAAAGACATTTTCATTATCTATATTTGATTTTTCCCCTTTTTTTCCCTTTTTTCTTTTAGATTTTTTTTTTGTAAATTTTTTGTTGATTATACAAGTCAGATTAAGCAGTCAAAGATATCTTTCGGGGCTCTACCCATATTTGTTTGCATATCGTCAAAAGATGCGTCTTTTATTTTGTAAATACAAAAAATAGATGGGAAGTAATTTTTTCCACCTATTATGCGAAAAACTCCTAGATTTCTATGCTGGTATGGATGGTCTCCATCAAGTGTATCAAGAAATAATGATATGATCCATTTCATGAGCAGTTCAAGAAAACGGGAAAACACACGTTTCAAACTCTTTATCATTTCCTTGAAAATTAAAACTTAACACTGTTTTCTTTTTGGTACTATTAGAACAATGCTACAATAATGTTAATACTCGATGGACGACAAGATGCTAAGAATTTGATGAAAAAACATCAATAAATATTTTATCGATTTTGAACAAGAGGTAAACGGGCAGTGAGCTAAAGTTTTTGCACAGCTGAAACCGACACTGCAGATCAATTTTTTGGGTGTACAAAATCAAAATGAGAGAATCAGGATTAAGGAATCACAAAATAAAACCGCGATATTGAGATTCAGTTAACATTCAGAATGACCAAGCACGATATCAAATGTACGTGCAAATCTCATGCACAAATAAGGAAACGACACCATTGAATTTCGCCAAAAAAATGTTGAAGATTAACTTAACATGATGCTGTGCTTTCTCCAGACACCACCGTATCCAGCGTAACGTACTGAAGCTGTAAGCTGAAGACAATTTACATGTGAACTTGACCTTCTCAAAGAGAAATATCATGAATCTCACAAGAATTTTTACCAACATTTTTGAGGGCACGAATTGCTTCTCGCAGCTGTCAAGATTCAAGGACGCCTTAAAATGAGAAAGCTAATTTGCATAGACATTCAATTTCACTAGGGCTGTAACTTCAGGATGAAGCTTAAGCTCAGCTATGTACTCGCCGGTCTCACGAATCTCAGGAAGAGTAACAATCCTTTTGTCAACATCCCTACAACATAGGAATGCATGGACATTTAACAATGGAAGAGTAATGAAATGTTACTGTTGTCCTTGTTCTTAAAATGACATACCGGTTCAGTTGTGCCTTAATGATGTCGACTAGATCTTGGGAAGTAACACTATCAATAAAAAATGATTGTGTTAAATGACATAGGTACAACCTGAATTCATCAATACTAGTTTGAAGCAGTAAAAACTCACGTTCCAAATATTTGTTTATTCTTTCCACCTTTGCGTTTCACCTTGAATGCTCCAATGGTCTGGAAAATCTGCGCGAGCTGTTGTGCTTCTTCTTTTACCTTGTTCAACAACAACAATTTTTAGGACTAGGGCCAAGTAAATTTTGCACCTCAAGCAATTGTTGGCTCAGTAAGGGAACTTTATGTTAATAGAAGTACAAACATATGAGAAAAAAAGGAAAATGGATGTTATTAAATTTTAGAATTTGATGGCTAACTAACAATGATGATAAAGAAGAACAAAGAGAAGATGAACTATATGAAAACATAATGCAGTTCTTTATTTTGGTTCCTGCAGCTACTAAAACTGCAGCAGTTCTTTGGAAGGTTTAGCTGCTGGCTCATATTATGGGACAAGCATAGTCCTGGACTACTTATATAGATAAAATTTTACAATTCATGTAAAACTATTGAGGTCTGCAGTTTGGTCTGCAAGGAGTCTCACACCCTCTTACAAGCAGTGAGAAGGCACAAGGTAAGTTTAACAGAGAGATCTTAAGTGATTTGGTGAGGTTACAAACGTCATGGTCACTCAGGGAGAGATCCATTTTGGCATTGTAAAATGTAAATTTTATCACACCATGGGCATACACATGAGATGATTTATACGCCTCCTTTGAACAAGAAGTCCAGGGCAGACTATATGTGTTTTATGTGTGGGATCTCCTACATATTGGATCAAGTGCATATATGATCATATACATAACTATGACAGTGTCACATAGTCGTCAAACTACCAAATTGATCAACAAACACTAGGGCAGCCATCAAAACGGCAGTGCAATCAACAGAATCCCACAGTGGTTAGCAAAACACCAGATCAATCATTGACAATCAAGATGGGATGAAAAATATCAAGACATGTCAGTATAATAGTTGATTGGACCACTATATCAAGGAAGATTAGGTTAAGTTGATAAAGTCATAAAACCACTCAACCCTTCTAGAAATTAACTGCCACCACATTGTTGGCAGATTATAGAGTTCAATGAAGCTCTACTCCGCCAGCATGGGGTTGACTTTTGAGTTCATTTTGATAGGAGTCAAAATATTGTATTCACTTCCATAGTGGAAAGGAACATTCTCAAATATAATATATGCAAGTAATAGAAAAATAAACTGAGATTTAGCTAAACTTTAATGAACTGCAAGTTTCAGAGAAACCTTTATGTTACATTTGCCTAACCAAATGTCTTTAGGCTTTGACGATGGATGTCATAGGACAAAAAGAATAAAATCATAAGCATCCCTAGATAAATTAATATGCAACATAATAACCAAAATATCCATCTAAAAATGATCCTCGTTGTAAGATATGACTGATTGGTTATGTAGCATTACAGTATGCAACTTCCAGAATCCATTCACAACTGTCAGTAACATCTGCAATTATTTCAAAGATATACAAGAACAAATCTTTCAAAGAAAAAAAAAGGAATAATTATGGTTATACAAAAATTAAAAGAAAGAGAAAATCTCACTCTGTTTACCAGATTTGCTGACCTTTTCATTTCATCCTCCAAATTTTCATAAATGACATTTTACCCCTAACCTTTGCAAATCTGTACCATGTTGCCCCAAAGCTCAACACTATTAGGTAAAGGTGATAGTCAATGGAAAATCATCAGAAAACTATTTATGCTATTTTTAAAATGCCCCTAGAGATTGTCAAAATGCCCTTGGAATTTTCAACTATTATCAATTCACCACCTAGCCAATAAGATTGGTAATTTATCTAATGGGATAATGACATAGCGATAAAATGATAAGTGTATGAAAACTGTAAGGGGGTATTCAGATGATTTTCAAACCTTAGTGGCACATTTTGAAAAAAGGAGGCAATACAAGGGAAAAGTGAATTTTATACCTGTTTTTGTCATTGAACATCACCATGACGAAGTTAAATTCAAAGGCAAAATGGTACAATTTTGCAAAGGGGGTAAAGCATAATTTAGAGCGAAATGAAAAGTTAGTAAACTCAAGGGGTGCAAAGTGAAATTTACTCTACGAGCAATCATGAAAGAAGATGAATATGTTAATTGCATATGAATAAAGCTAAATAGAATCAATCTTACCCGTCGTTTCTCAGCCTCGATTCTCTCCTCCTCAATCCGCATTTCCCTAAGATAAAAAAATAAGGCAAATTTAAACTTTGTGCATCTTTGTGCATTTCATAATACTGAACAACTAAAATAGACGATTTGAAGGATAGAAAACATAGACTAAGTGCCCAATTTGTTCTTTAACATGCTAATTCTGACAACTGTATATGAAAGGCATAACCCTCATGCACAAAGTATTCTCAAGTAATGATTCACATCCTAAGAAGTATTTGATATAAGGAAGAAATTGTCTGGAATTTATGCCTCAAAAGTTGAACAGAGAAATCATCTTAGCATCGTTAATCATATGATGACATTAAAAAAAGTGCTGTAAATTTAGAGCGAAGATAATCAAACTCCATATGAGAATCATATGGATTTTTTTAACATATGGCAGCTGCATCATAGACAACTAACATCCAATAGCAACTTTAGGTCATGAGACAACTAGGACAGCTTAAGATAAAAAATGTGAAGGCAAAAAAATTATACAAAATACTAAAAAATTAAATATATTATTATTAATATATACTTCAACATAAAGAAACATTTCTGTTCTCTTACAGTAAAAAGAACCATATTTGTAAGTCATCTCAAACACAATCTGTAAAAGATCAGGCAGTAATGCTGTTTTTTATTAGCTAATGAGTTGTCAATGAAAATTTTGTCATACAGCACATGTACAAACTCTTCTTAAATTTTTCTAACTCCTCAAACGCCCCACATTAAGAGACAGCTGACGTATTAATATTCAATATAATTGTAAACTTTTGTGATTTGGTAGTGATATCAATTTGAACAGCTAGTAAGAACATTCTTGGATTTCAGCAACTCACACTCTGAGATGAGCCAAACAACCTATTTCACATGAAAGAGGAATGTTCATGGATTTGGTCCACACTTGACCCACTCATACATAGTCCATCTTACTTGAGACTTGAGAGTGACATATTAATGGATCTAACTCTTCATGATTGAATTTGAAAGCAAGATTCTGTGATACAATGCTGGGCATTTCTCAGGTGGTGATCATGCAACAAGAGAGAATATAGGAGACGAGCAATGAAGAGATGTCAAATAAAAAATTAATTTTTGACTTATTAAATGCCTCTAGCTATACCAATGTATATTTTTTCTCCAAAGATAAATATCAGCTTAGCTGATAAACTTATTCTTATCACAATTACAATAATAAAATATTAAATCATTAAATCTAAAAAATCCAAATCTTGAAGATGCATCATCATTCTATGATGGGGCATGACAGATATGATGAGTGAAAATGATGGAAGAATAAATGGAGCTTCTATCATCTCCCATGTTGGAACAAAAGTTTGTGTACGCATTGGTGAATCTCACAAGGGCAAGTCAAGTCCTCACCCTCCCTTCCCCACCATGCAAGAGCGTGAGTGTGATTCTCAAACCAATTGACATAGATAGAAAGTAAGGCAAACAATAATTTGATTCAACTCATGTTATTCTGAACAACTTACAATAATGTGTCTATATAGTTTTCCCAAAAGGAGAAAGTCAGCAGCTTAAGTATTTGCTCCCAATGCATAAGGAATTATAAGATATTGATCTAGATGATAAATTCTTTCTACTTTATTATACTAAAAATATTAAATCTAGAAAAAATCTAAATTTTGGAAGTGACTCCATCAGTTGTCTTCAAAGATGTCCCTACTTATAATTATGCTTGATTAAAAAAAACACAAATTTGAAAAAGAAATCCCTTGACTTTGAAAACAGCAAACTTGTTTTAAGATAAAATCTTGAAAGCAATCAGGAAGAAACAATGTTTAATATAAGTCCATGTCTCCACTTCAATGTATTTTCCACCTTAACCATGAATGGGAATCCCTGATGACAAATGAAAGTGTTATAAGTGGTTCCCCTCCAATCTCTAACACTTTCTTTCTCCGTAATGGGGTCCTAGATAGAAGAAAGCCTACCTTAGTGCTTATGTTCCCTAACCTCCTAATTAAAATCTCTTATCTGAGTTATCTCACCATACTACCATGCATAGAAAAACAAAAATACTAGAACTAAACATATTTTGTGTTTCTTCTTTCAACAGGAGAAAAGGTTATTGTGTAGCCCTAATTAGTTGCAATAGAGTCCTTAATGCTCTCATTTACAAAAAGAAAAAAACGACCTAGAAAACTGAGCATAAATAAGAACTTCAGTAGGATTAATCATAATAGTCCTCTTTGAGAAGCACCTGCAATTTCTACGCCTTCAATTTTACAATATGATTTCACAGAACTCAAGTAACTACCATAGTTTCTCCTTTCCTCATTGGACATCAGATCAATCTCGAGACTTGAGCGCATTTCACAACACAAGAAGTTCCTCCGAAAACGTTTATTCAAGGGGCTAATTGTGAAAAAGGAAAAAATAATCAAGCAATAAAACACGCACTTGAGCAAGAGCGTCGTGACGATCTGAGCCTTGCCCGTAGGCAACAAGAAATTGCGATAATAACCAGCCTTCACATCGATGAGCGCCCCCTTCTTCCCCAGCTCCGCTACGTCCTCCTTGAGAATGATCTACGAAAAGGGAAAGAGAGAAAAACTTCAAAACAACATCGAGAACGAAAGGAGGTAGGAGCACGGTTGGGTTGGGTTGACGAGAAAGACGAAGAGATTCGCATCCGTGCCTTTCGCAACTTCTTGGCTTTCTTCTGAGCGAGGATGGGCATAACCCCGGCAGCTTTCTTCGACCTTTCGTTTCGGGCGAGGCCGACGAGCCGATGCGGCAGCGGGCAGCAGGAGGAGCTCCACGATAAGGTTGAAGCCATGGTAACTTTGTACAATGCCGGACCTTTCTCCCTCCCCCTCACTCTTTATTTATTTATGCCAATTCTTATTGGATCGGGCCCAATATGGATCATAAAATCCGCAGACACATTACCCTATTATAATTTTCTCTACAAAGGCATGTTTATTTTTTCTCTCCTTGTTAAATTCTATCCTTTCATTATATCAAAGGAAACACAGCCATAATATTACATTAACGAGAAGAGAATAAGATCACACTTTAAAGATTGCAAGATTGTAGAGCTATTAGTTTGAGTATTGTTCTGATCCGGAATTACAGAATACAAGAAACTCCTTTTCTTCACTACTCAATGATGCAAATGACAAGGTTATATGTTGGTATTAGGACTCCACTGTCTTTGACAAACAAAATGCAGAGTGACCACAGAAAATCAAAGGGTATTCAACAATGTGTTATAAGAAAAATACATATGGTGCATATTTATCAGTGGATACACATCAAGAGCTTCACTCTGTTGCCTATATTCAATAACATTCAAGGTTATTATAGCACAGGGTGCACATATGGCTTTATATCGATTTGTTTGGTACATCCAAACTGAGGCAATATAGTGGTTTAGACAATGAGGATCGGAGTAGCTACAATAGATGATTAGATAAGATTAACTGTTCTCCCTCGTCTTCCCTGAGCTTTGGGAGATCGGTTGCCTTCCCCGGAAGCGATCGCAATCGACAACCCCTTCGGCCGTTTGAAACGAATCCGACCGTCGCACTACCAATCCCACGGCTTAAACCCATGGGCACGGTTCGGTTTGAGATGTTTTGAAACCGAATGGGACGGTCCGTCGGTTTCTGATCTCCGACCGAAATAGAACCGGGTCTACTAAATTTTGTAAATTATCAAAGAATGCCTTTTTTAAATACCTGTCATTTAGAATCTTGTCGACACTAGTACTTGTCATTTTATGAACCACAAGAAGAATAGAAAGGAAGCAGTTCGCTGACTTTGACTGGTGCTGAATTGACTAAACTGCATCATTATCTGTATTTTTTTTATTTAATCAGGTCTGGTTTTCATTAGAATGAAGAGAATTTAGAATCAGCAGATTGAAGCAAAAAAAAAAAAAAAAAAAAAAAAAATCAACCAAACACTCACCCACACTCATTGACTCACATGGCCTACTCCTAATGTAAAGTCTTTGAAAAAAGTCAACGAATAATGGGGATGAAAACCAATGTAAATATATAGGTTGAAGGTGTAAAACTAAAGGGCCAAGCACATGCTCTCTTCATCCTTATCGAGAGGGCAGCTGTGACAGGCCCGCGTTGTCCCACGTTCCTGCAGCCTCACCACCACAGAACAAATGGAAAACACTATGCAAAGACGCTGAAACGCCAGAAAAAAAGAGGAAAAAAAACACAAAGACAAGCAACCTGTCATTAATGTCACCTCCTCGATCTCACAGCAGAACATAATTAAGAAGATTACATTCTTAACCTGGATTTAATTGTTCGGATTTTGTATAACCATTAATTAATTAGGGTAGTTAGGGGAATATTAATGGTGTTTAACTTCCAGTGGGGAATATTAATGGTGGAAGTGGAAGCCTGATGTCCACGCATCTTCATGCGTAGCAAAATCATTGAGAGCTCCATATCACAAGCCAAATTTGTGGCTTTAACACTGTACATGTGTTCGAAGTCCTTGTGATCTTGCACCACGACTCCCAACGTAACTACGTGAAAATGGAAACAACATCGCACATGAAAAATAGAATTAAGCCAGATTAGGCCGAATCAAAATCTATTTATTGTCCATTCTACATGAGGCATTGTGTTTGAATTTTGGTATATCTTCCTCTAGCAACTCGGTAAATTATAAGAATATATGAAAGGCTAGAAATAAGGAGGACTGCGAAGAAGAAGAAGAAGATGAGGCCAAAAGGGAATCGGAGAGGCTGCGTCGTCATTTGCCACTTGCACCAATCGTTTTAGTTAGGCGTGGCGGTTGCTCCATGAATGGGCAATGAACGAATCACCTGCCGACTCCTCGGAAGAGAGAGCTCAGCGCCACTGGTGCTTCCGCTTGTCGTCTGTCGTGTCCCCGGCGGCCGCGGGGGAGGCCTCCGATGCCATCGGCGCAGTCGAGTTCGACCCCACCGACAGGCTATTGGCCACCGCCGGCATCGCTAGGAAGATAAGGTTGTATAGCCTCGCCACTTTGCTTTCTTCTGAATCCGAGACGCGCGTATTTAATGGCCGACCCACCGCCTGCCGGCTCTGCATCTGCGCGCCGGCCAAGCTCAGCAGCCTGCGGTGGCGGCCCGGATCCGACGGCCGCATCATCGGATCAGGAGACTATGACGGCGTGGTCACCGAGTACGATGTGGAGCGGAGCGCGGTGGTGCTGGAGCGCGACGAGCACGGCGGCCGCCGCGTGTGGAGCGTGGACTACTCGGCGCGCGGAGACCTCGGCGCCTCCGGGTCCGACGACGGCACCGTGCAGCTGTGGGACCCGCGGTGCGGCGGCAGCGGGCGCAACGCCGGTCTTCGATTTCGCCGGCCAGCTCTTCTCGCCGCAGAAGAAGGAGAAGGCAGGGGGAGGGGAACGACGAGGTTTCCCCCTGCGATGCAGGCGGCTGGGACGACGAGGAGGAGGAGGAAGAAGAGGGCGGGGCGAGGGAGGGGGCTTCGACGGTGGAGGGGGCGGAGGCGCTCGAGGGCAGAGAAGGCAGGCGGGGCGAGGGAGGAGCTCCGACGGTGGAGGGGGCGGAGGCACTCGAGGGCAGAGAAGGCAGGCAGGGCGAGGGAGGGGGCTCCGACGGTGGAGAGGGCAGAGGCGCTCGAGGTCGGAGAAGGCAGGCGGCTGACTCTGGCACGTCTGGCGAGCAGGGAAGGAGAGGGCAGGGAAGGAGAGGGTATTGTGGTAAATAAATAATTTAATTTTTTAAATAAATAATTTAAGGCAAGGATGGATTTTAATCAAGGTAAACAAGCATAAGGGAGAGAAGAGGGGAGAAGATTCCTTTCCCTTTCCATATCCCTAGGTTTGTTTCATCCATCCATCGTCCAGTCCTTCAGGTAAACAGAGCATTAGTATCTTAATGAGTTGTTAGATCTCTTTATTTATTTATTTGAAGCAAAGGGTTGTACTACATTGATTATGATACTTGCTGCATAAAATGTACAAGCCAATATGAAGTTGTGTTCTTACCCATCTTTAAACTATTTTTTCTTTTTGCCAGAAAATTTTATTTTACCTCCATAGTTTATCATTTTTTATGAGTAAAAATCCCTTCAATTTTTTTAAAAGTAATCAAAGGGGTGCATCTTTTTATTTTTAGTCAAAAGAATGTTTTATTCCACTAATAACTTATATATAATTATTCAATTATCTTTTAGTATATTATTTTACATTATTATCTCTTTTTATTCAATTCCATTAGTTAATTATATGAATTAAATAAGTTTGCATTTTACCAGCTACGATATAGTAGCTATGATTTTGTATTTGTTAAGGTAGTTATAGCAATTATAGTTCGTAATTATTATAATGTAAATATTATTGAACAAGACAAGTTTATATTATAATAATTATAAAATCATAACTACTAAAATATATTGTAGTAGTTACAATTTAGCAGTTACGATTTCGTAACTATTAAGATAGTTATAACAATTATAGTTTATAGCTATTATAATGTAAATGTTATTGAACAAGACAAGTCTGTATTGTAACAGTTATAATTTCATAACTTTTATAATGTAAAAAAATTATTAAAGAAGATAAATCTATATTATAGCAATTATGATTTCTTAGATGTTACAACAATATAAATGTTATTGAACCGTATAAGTTCGTATTATAACAGTTACAAAATATTAAAGGCTGATAATATGAATATTATTGAATAACTCAATCCGTCTGATATTATATTCAATGTATGTGACAGGAGATAATAATATCGAATACTATATTTGAGGATAACATTGTCATTGTATATAGATTATTAGTAGGATAGAGTATGAAAAAATTGAGACGAGACATCTTTTTCTATTATTGCTCTTTTTTTATTATACCACTATAATTTAGAAAATTTTATTTTACTCAATGAAATTTACAAAAAGAGAATTTTTAATTTAATTTCATTTATCTTCGTGCGCTTATCATTCGTG